>CAMOHE010030981.1:0-18641 GCA_946598075.1 Artocarpus hirsutus
CTTTCATGAAAGGACCAAACACATTGAGATAGATTGTCACTTGGTAAGCGAGAAAATTCAACAAAAAATCTTGAAGACTCTGCATATCAGTTCACACCATCAAGTTGCTGATCTTTTGACCAAGTCATTATTTCTGTCACAGTTTTCATTCCTTCTTTCCAAGATGGGAGTGATTAATATTCACTCTCCATCTTGAGGGGGAGTATTAGAAAATACAAGGGTATTGCAGTCTTTTAAAGTAGAGTTTGTTTCTTTTTGCGTGATTGAGATGAGAGGTCACGTTTTTTGTTCTCAGCCCTTCTTTATATATTTCAGGTCTTTTCTTTTTCTGATAGAGAGGAAGAGAAGGTAGAAAATAATTGTTTTTCTTTCCATTCAGCAATCCGAAAATACTCTTCCAATACATCATCCTCGATCATAGGTTCATATTTTGGAGATATAGAAGATGTTTATAGGATTCCTCATTTGGATTGATAGATTTCATGTCTCTAGGATCGTCCTGTGGACAATGATTATTTACCAAGGTTATTTTAGGTCAGTTATCGGGATTAGTATCATAGCGGTCGAATAAGCACCATGTTTAGGGTAATGATGACACGTAGACTATGACAAGGAATGAGGAATTGGCGCATGGTATACAACAAGATCTCTTAAAGATTTAGGATGTTAGTCACGTCATAAAATTTAGTTGTGCATATGTGACACAATGCTTGTTAAGGAACTTAGCAGAGTTATTTTGTACAGCTTGGGCACGTGTGACTTAAAAGTACCTTTTCTTTTACTTGGGAACAATTTTAGGTAGCTCAGTATTAATGGAAAGTAGCGTAGATAGAAATCACGAGCCTATAGGATTCTAAGAGGGTGATTATGTATTGCTTAAGGTCTTTATTTCAAGAAGTTAACGATGTCAGTGTTTATGGGTTTCTTACACCAAGGCATATTGGCTTATTCTAATCTTCCAGTTGGCAAGTATTACTACTTGCTAATTTGACACATTGATGGACTTTGTGTGATGTCGTTACGTGTGTTGACACTTTGCTAGTGTCAGCCGATTTCACCACTATCATTCATAGCATGACATGGCCGCATCGAGGAGACATGGCTTACAAAGATGTTTGATACAGATCAACGATCGAAAAGGTAACAAGTTTACGCCACTAAGAAATTTTGTTAGTCAATGTATTACAACAACATGACCGAGAAACAACTTGGGACTAAGAGTTGGGAATGTGGGAGTTATCTACACCTGTTTTGCTTTTGAGATAAACTTTAATTTCGAGGACCAAATTTTCTTTTGAGAAAGGTGGAGCTGTAATAGCCATAAATTTTAAATTTATTTGATTATGTATAAACTTGATTAATTAGTGTACCATAATTTAAAATATCATCTTTTGCATTAATTGAATTTTATAAACAATTTTCTTTTATACTTCCATTTTAGGTGATTTAAATTCTGATTTAAAATTTTAATCCTTGAAATTTTCTATCATTTTATTGATTTTCAAACTGTAACTTGTATTTCCCCATATTTACAAAGACACCACCCTTAGATTCCCTTTGTCATTTCATGAGAAACTTCCTCAACCTCCTTTCTACTGGTTTGAATTTATTCATGTTAGAAAAATAGTATATAGCAGAATTTTAAAATTTTTATATTAGAGAATTTTTCAAAACACAAGCTTGACATGCTATATGTATAAAATAACTAGATCTTACTAACCTTGTATATGCCGAAAAGCTACCGCAATCAATGAAGAGAAGTAACGCTCCAAAAGAACCTCAACCAACTGGATTTCTTTGCTATACTCTATCCACGATCGGAGTGAATATAGGCTCACGTCATTCAACTTTTCCCTAGGTGGCTCTCTTTCCGACCAATAGAGAAATACCCAATCCTATAATTCATGATTTGTGAATTATAACTCTCTAGGAAGTTTCAGAGTCTCACTGATAGAGTCTCAATCTAGATTTCTCAACTGATCTAAATAATAAAGAGACTCACTCCCTTTTTTATAGAGGTTGGGCCAAGGAGCTAGTTCTTATCAAATAAGGCCTCAAAAATTCAAATTAGAATCAAATCAGGATCCATATTTAATTAAATATGCGTGAAAACACATGATCCTTTTATCGTCCAATCGGCAGGCCGAACTGGCAGTTTGGTCTACTGAACCTCCTCAATCAGCAGGCCGAACTTAAAGATCAGCCTGCCGAACCTCCGATAAAAGATCCCCACGAATCCTTATTTTCCTCCCAAGATTCTTAGGATAGAGCCTCAGTTTTAATTCAAATAACCCAATAGAAAAGTTGTCTAATTAAAACAATTATATCTAGATAATCTCTAGGAAAATAAACCTTCTTGATAATTCAACAAGTTTATCTTAAATTAATTCAACTAATAAACAGACATGAATTATCTGATCCTAATAATTCAACAAGTTTATCTTGAATTAATTTTATCACAAAATTAATTCAACCGATAAACAAACATGAATTATTTGATTATACCGAATTTCAGCCAATTAGATAAATCTGACATAAGTCACCAATTATTAGAAAAACATGCCGATTGTTACATGATTTTTGTGAGCTATCAAAGGGGATCAAATGAAGCTATATAGTTCAAGCTCCCAATAATTATAATACCTAATATCCCAGATATACATTTCATAATTATCAACTCTAACGTTACTCCACTAAAAGCTTAGAGCTGCATTCTTGTACTATGTAGAAATACGAAGCCTATGTAGCTAAGTCTCCATGACATATCATAATGTATTGTATCCCTATAGGACAAGTTCTGTCTTACTTTCTCGATTATTTTTATCTTACGTTCCATTATCTCACCATTAGAAAACTTACCATCCAAAGACAAAATACCATTCTATTACACCTATGTATCCAAATGGTTGAGTACTCTAGTTTTTCAATTATAGGATAATGCATAAAAGAGGATATCACTACTCCTAAAGAGAAGCTATGAATTCCATATCTATGAATAACAAGTCTACACTATCAAGAGTCATGCCTCCAACGTATCAGCATGCGTACCACTATTAAAATGTGGATGTCACCCTTTGGTACATTAAAAAACTTAAGTCAAAACAATAGGCACACTATTCATCTCAGGATTAAGATACAATACAAATGATTGTCTAAAGTAAATCCATTTGCTGAGACAGAATTATTAATACAAATTAATTCACTTTATGTCCTGATCCAACACATCATGACCTATAACAATGTGCCAATGTTTCTATTTACGGAGTCTACCTCTGATGGTCAAGACAAACCATCTCTAGTTAAGGATATAGACAACATAAAAGTCTTTGCATGAATAAAGCACCTAACTTTGTTCCCTTGATTGCGGATCTTATGATTTAAACCATCACCTTACGAATCATGTCTTCCGCATAATCTGTCTATCATATGCCCAATTTTTAAGGTTTAGACTGACAGTCTCAGGCTTTTGTTTACTTAACATACATTCAACATATATGAACATAAAGAGGACAAAATTTGGTATATAAATAATACATAAATTCTTTATTGATAAAAATGTCTCCAAAGACATATTGCATTTTTACTCCTCAAGGCAAACACGTCTAACAATCTTCACTTGCACTTAGTGAGTAAATATGATAAATCTTGCATCCCTATAGCTTCCACATGCCTTTCGAAGACTCTCCTAGTAAGTATCTTAATGAATGAATTAGCTAAATTGTCCTCTGATACGATTTTGCACACCGTAACATGCCCACCCTCAACGAAGTACTTTATCACGTGATACTTCCGATCAATATGCTTACTCTTCTTATGAAATCTTGGTTCCTTAACATTAGCTACAGCCGCACTGTTATCACAGTATAACGATACCTCCTTATCCATGCCAGGAACAACCTCAAGATCCCCAAGGAACTTATAAAGCCACACTGCTTCTTTCGAAGCATCACTAGCTGCCACATAGTCAGATTCCATTGTTGAATCTTAAGTGCAATCTTACTTGACACTTCTCTAAACAATGGCAGCGCCACCCAAAGTAAACACAAAACCCAAAGTCGATCTTCTAGAATCCAAACAGGGTTGGAAATCCAAATCAGTATATCCTAGAGGAGTTAAGTCCTCACCTGAATATACAAACAGATATCATCGAGTCCTTCTCAGGTACTTGAAAATATGCTTTACTGCAACCTAGTGGTTCAGCCTTAGATCCGCCTGAAATTGACTTACAATCCTGATTGCAAAACAAATATTCGGTTATATGCAAAGCGTGGCATACATGAGACTACCTACTGCCGAAGCATAAGGCACCTTCTTCATATATTCTCTTTCTTCCTCAGACTTTAAAGAGTCTTTCTTAGAAAGAGTAATTCCATAGCTAGTGGTTGCCCACCTTTCTTAGAATCCTGCATTGCAAACCTCTTGAGAATTTTATCTATATAGCTGGCTTGTGACAATGCTATTATTTTGTTCTTCCTATCCTGAAAAATCTAGATACCGAGAACAAAATTAGCCTCGCCCAAGTCCTTCATGTCAAACTGCTTAGTCAACCATAATTTGACTGATGACAATGCCCTTATGTCATTGTCAGTTAGTAGAATGTCATCTACATAGAGCAGAATATACACACATGGTTCATCCACATTTTGTGAGAACCCATATGTCTTGATCACTTGATCAAATCTTATGTTCCAAGAACAGGAAGCCTGCTTAAGTCCATATATTGACTTTAGCAGTTTACAAACCTCACCCTTTTGACCCTTAGCCATGAATCTGTCTGATTGTTCCATATAAATGGACTCATTAAGATAGCAATTTAGAAAAGTTGTCTTGACATTCATCTACCAAATATCGAGTCGAGTGCAGCAACTATAGACAAGAGAATCTGGATGGATTTAAGCATGGCTATAGGTGAAAAGATTTCCTCGCCATCGATTCCTTCCTTTTGCATGTATCCCTTAGCTACCAGTCTAGTCTTAAAGGTTTTGACCTTTCCATCCACTATTTTTTTCCTCTTATAGATCCATTTACACCCTATAGGTTTTACCCCTTTAAGAAGATCCACAAGCTCCCAAACCCAATTAGTCTCCATAGACTTCATCTCTATATTTATGGCCTTTGTCTAGAGTTTCGAATCAACATCCTCCATAGCCTCTGTGTAAGTATAAGGACCCCTATCATGTTCATTCGGTTTAGCCAAGAAGGCCTCACCATTGAACATATACCTCTCGGGTTAACACCTGATCCTCCCACTATGCCGAATCCCCTTAGGTTGTTGTTTAGGTTCGTTTGGTTTTTCTACACTGATTGAAGTAGTTTCTATCAAAACCCCTAGAGTGATTGGATCACTCCTTAACTCCTTAAGCACCACTTTGCTTTGAGGCTTAAAGTCGTCCATGTAACTCTCCTCAAGAAAAGTTGTATAAGTTGAAACCATGACTTTATTTTCCTTTGGGTTATAAAAATAACCTCCTTTAGTCCCTTTTGGATATCCTACAAGCATGCAAACTTCTAAACATGCTTCCAACTTATTTGCATCCTTAAACAGGACATGAGTCGAACAACCCTATATGCAAATTTGGTTTAAGGATGTCTTCTTGCCCATCCACAACTCGTGAGGAGTTTTAGTGACTGATTTTGAAGTCACGTTGTTCAAAAGATAACATGCGATTTGCAGTACATATCCCCAAAAGGATAAAGGCAGTGATAAATAACTCATCATGGACTTAACCATGTACAATAAAGTCCTATTTCTTCTGTCCACTATGCCATTCTGCTGTAGAGTGCCCAGTGCTGTCAAATAGGATAAAATTCCATTCTCAAAAAGGTATTCTCCACCTCGATCGGATTGAAGTGCCTTTATGGATTTACCTAATTGCTTGTCCACTTCAGCCCGAAACTCCCTTCGCTTTTGTGGTGCATCAGGTATACATACCTATACCTTGAGTAATTGTCAATAAAAGTGATAAGAACTCATACCCTCTTCGTGCCCGGATGTTCATCGGTTCGCAAACATCACTATGCAAAAGTTCTAGAACCCCTTCAACCCTATTGCCCTTAGACTCAACGGTCTTTTGGTCATTTTATCCTCCAAACAAGATTCATATTGAGGTATAGATTCCACCTTTAAGTGACTTAAAGGTCCATCCCTTACCAACCTTTAAATCCTTTTTAGGTTAATATGACCAATGCGTAAATGCCAAAGATAAGTCTTTTAGAGTTATTATCATTCATCTCAACATTAAGCAGTAAGTCCATCTTAGGTTTGATAAAATATAGATTAATTTGAATCCATCCAAAACAGCTATAAGATTTATTTTTCTAAATTACCACTTTATTATTAAGAGAAACCAAATAGGAGTCTTTAAATAAATAAGCTACAGAAATTAAATTCCTCTTAAATTTAAGAACATAAAAACAATCTCATCAAATTAAATTCCTATAATTATCAAAATGTAGATGGACGTCTCCCATGCCTTAGCTAAGACCAAGGATCCATCGCCCATCTGAAGCGTGAAGTTTTCACAAAGCAAACTTCTCATTTCTTTAAACCCCTGTAGAGAAACACAAACATAATTAGTTGCACTAGAATCTAAGACCCAAATGTCACTAAATTCCTTAACCAAAAAAATTTCTAAATACAGAAGATTAAACCTACCTCCTCAGGAAAGAAAGTTCTTGCAATTCTTCTTGATGTGCCCGAAAGTTCTTGCAATTCTTCTTGATGTGCCCGACCTTCCCACAGAAGAAGCACTTAAGCTTCTTTGGGTTCTTCTTGCTCCTGTTGTTAGCAGGAATAGAAGACTTCCTATTCTTGGCCTGTTGTTTCTTTCCATTCCCAGGGTTGGGATTGAAACCAGAAGCAGCCACCAAATTGGCCTTGCCACCCACAAGAGACTCCTTGATCAGCAGTTCGAACTCCTATAACTATTTCAACAACTCAGTTAAGGTCATATCCCATCTATTGCTCAAATTAAAAGTAGCTCTAAATGGAATAAATTCCTTTGATAGCGTCTCAAAGACCATAGTCATCTGAGCTTCAGCATTGATGTCGGCTCCATTGGTTTGTGCCTTAACAAGGTAACCCATGACCAACATCATGTGTTCCTTTGCAGACGTCCCCAGTTTTTATTTACAATTAAGAAGTTTTTGAAGCACCCCTTGTCGCTTTTGTTAGGGCCTGGCCTCCAAACATTTCTTCCAGATTATCCAAGATCTCCTTAGCAATCTCATAATCCTCATCTTGAGCCTACAGCACGTTGTTCATGCTGGCCATAACATAGCAGCGGGTCGATCATTAGCATATTTCCAATGATCATATGCTTGGATATGGTCATTGGTGGAATCTCCCGTAGGCTTGGAAGGACAAGTTGTCAGCACAAATTTTAGTTTCTCAAAGGAGAGGACGATATTTAGGTTCTGTTTCCAATCATTATAATTCCCTCTAATTAATTGGTTTTTGTCAAGTATCGATGATAAAACATTTTTAGACCTTTTGAATCTACAACAAAGAATCATATACCAAACATAAGCAAACATAGCATAATAATTTAGTAAGATAACACAATGATGTAAAAACATACAAATGTGTTTATGTGTTAGAAACTTGAAAATATCACAACCTTACAACAAAAATCCCAACTCATAATTCAACAAGCTCCTAGGGGAGTCATGCCAAATTCAATTAAGAACACAAATCCCCTCTTGATTAATATATGCCATCTAGGACCCGTATGATCTAGCATATATTAATAATCGTTTCTTTGGCCATTAATTTTATTAACAGAGCTCTTAAGGGAAGTTAATAATAAAATTAACATGAGTGTACCATCATTTCAATATTTTATTCATGATTGATAATCACCACCTAGGGGTGTGTAACTGTAAATCATGCTAAAATACCTTATCCTCTCGAAGATCCAACCGGGTACATGATGAAGTCCCTTCCTAAGGGTCGGAACCACCATGTGCTACCTATGGACCAATGATGGAGGTCTTAGGTCCTCTCTTCAAAAACCTTCTCCCACTCAATCTTTTGAAATCAAGGTTTTTTTTTTAAACATACCTGAACAATTTTGAATGAGTGGCACTCCCGATTCTACATGACATGTTATTAATATACATAGCAAATCATATTATAATGCAGACAAGCAAAGCAATTAAGCAAAGCTATAAGCAAAATAATAATAAATAATCATAATATTATGGTTCTACCCTAGAGAATGGAAAATAAAGATTACAAGAGAATAATCAAAACATATTATCGATTCTTCATCCTTGAATCCTCAAATTGTATCTTTTTCATGTAGCTTCCATCTTCACGTCTTCAATCCCGCATAGATCGAATACTCCATATTTCTAGTCATATCCAATTTTTAATGTTTCTCAAAATTGTACCAAACATAAAATTAAAACTATATTGAAAACTGCATCATTTCTGGAAAAAAATTTTAGCTCTTTGCCGACAAGTCGATCTATGCAATCGGCCTGCCGGTCATGACGCACCTGCCTGTTATTCTTTTCAAGTCGGCTTGTCAATCATGAAAGTTTGGCTTATTGCCAGAGCCACTAGATTTTTGCCCCGTTGACGGTCTGTCAAACTGGAGGGTTCGGTATGCCGACCGAGCAAAGATCACCCCTTTCCAGAAAATACAATTTTGATGCAATTTATCAATTTTATTTTCAACAATTCAAAAACATAAAATTAGAGACTTGTTAAATACCTAAAAATGCCATCATCCATCTTCTAGATTCGTCTTTTAGATCCATCTTCTCTGAATGATTATTTAATTACAAAATTCTTACAAATTTAAAATTAAATAATAATTCCTAGACAGAGATGATAGTCTGCCATCTAATTACATGAAAAACCTAGATACACATTCTAACCTATAAGGAACAATAACCAGTATAAATTAATTAGTTAATAAATAATTAAATAATAATTTAATCAACCATAATTAATTAATAAGCATTCACCATATAATCTATGTCAACATAAAAAAATATAGAAACCTTAGAGTGTCAACTCTTTAAAAAATTAAATTCAAGTATAGGAAAGATCAAGATCATATAATTTATTTATATAGCATGATCATAAACTCGTAAATTTATGTAAAAACCATGGCTCTGATATCAATTGTTGTAAAAAGACTATGCGGCATAATTTTTAAAATTTTTATATCAGAGCATTTTTCAAAACACAAATTTGACACGCTATATGTATAAATTAACCAGATCTCACTAACTTTATATATGCCGTAAAGCTACTGCAATCAATGAAGAGAAGTAACGTTCTAGAAGGACCTCAACTAACTAGCCTTCTTTGTTATTCTCTATCCATAATCGGAGTGAGTGCGGGCTCACGTCGTTCAGCTTTTCCCTAGGTCGCTCTCCTTCTAACTAGTAGAGAAATACCCAAAGCTATAATTCATAATTTGTGAATGATAGCACTCTTGGGAGTTTCAGAGTCTCACTCTAGATTTCTCAACTGATCTAAAAAATAAAGAGACTTACTTCTTTTTTTTATAGAGGTTGGGCCCATGAGTCAATCCTTATCAAATAAGGCCTCGAAAATTTGAATTAGAATCAAATCAAGATCAATATTTGATAAAACCCGTGAGAAAACATGTGATCCTTTTATCAGTTGATTAGCAGGCCAAACTGGCAGATCGGTCTGTCAAACCACTGCAATCGACAGGCCGAACTTAAAGATCAACCTGTCGAACCTCCGATGAAAGATCCCTATGAATCCTTATTTCCCACCCGAGATTATTGGGATAGAGGCTCAGTTTTAATTCAAATAATCCAATAGAGAAGTTATCTTATTATAACAATCATATCTAGATAATCTTTAGGAAAATAAATATTCTTAATAATTCAACAAATTTATCGTAAATTAATTCAAAATTAATCCAGCCAATAAATAGACATGAATTATCTGATCCTGATAATTCAACAAGTTTATTTATACTGATAAATAAATATGAATTATCTAATTCTACCAAATTTTAGCCAATTTTGATAAATCTGACATAAGTCACCAATTATTGAAAAATCAAGCTGTATCGTTACAAGATTTTTGTGAGCTAGCAAATGGGACCAAATGAACCTATATAGTTCAAGCTCTTAATAATTATGAAACCCAATATCCCAAATATACATTTCATAATTATCAACTCTAACACTACTTCACTAAAAGCTTAGAGCTGCATTCTTGAACTATATAAAATTACGAAGCCCATGTAGCTAAGTCTTTATGACATATCATAATGTATCGTATCCCCATAGGATTATCCATAATCCGCTTAAGGACAAGTTCTGTCTTACCTTCCTGATTATTTTTATCTTACATTTCATTATCTCACTATCGAAAAACTTGCCATCTAAAGACAGTATACCATTCGTTACACCTATGTATCTAAATGGTTGAGCGCTCTTGTTTTTCAATTATAGGATGACGCATATAAGAGGATATCACTACTATTAAAGAGGAGCTACAGATTCCATATTTATGAATAACAGGTCCACACTATTAAGAGTCATGTCTCCAATATACCGGCATGCGTACCACTATTAAAATGTGGATGTCACCCTTTGGTATATCAAAAGACATAAGTCAAAACAACGGGTACAATACAATGATTGTCTAAAGTGAATCGATTTGCTGTGAAAGAATTATTAATCTAAGTCAATTCACTTTATGTCCCGATCCAACACATTGTCACCTATGAGAATATGCCAATGTTTCTATTCACGGAGTTTACCTGCGATGGTCAAGACAAACCATCTCCCGTTAGAGATATAGACAACATAACAATCTTTGCATGAATAAAGTGCCCAACTTTATTCCCTCGATTGTGAATCTTATGATTTAGACCATCTCCTTAAGAATCGTGTCTTTTGTATAATCTGTCCATCATATGCCCGATTCTTAAAGGTTTAGACTAACAGTCTCAGATTTTTGTTTGCTTAATATACATTCAACAAATATGAACGCAAACAGGACAAGATTTAGTATATAAATAATAATAAATTCTTTATTGATGAAAATGTCTCAAAAAATATATTACATTTTTACTCCTTAGGTCATACACGTCTAACAATTCAGACATCACTCCCCTTAAAGACCACTCCTACAAGCTAACTCATTCAGACTTACTTAGTTCTATCTCTCTCTCTCTCTCACAAAAATATCTGTCTCTTCCTCTCTATATTTCAAAACCCTAATCAACTCTTCCTTAATTCAAAAAAACTCAAAAAAGCCCCACCACCATGGCCAAAACACTTTAAGACCTCAAAGCTTCATTTTTTACCAAGACTTTTAAAATTTTCAAAAGGGATTTAAGGTAGGTTTTTCATAAAATGATTCTAGATTTTTAGTTTGTATTTACCATGAAATTAATCTTTGATTTTTGTTTCTTAATTTCTTTCAAATTTCTAATTATGAACATGTGCAAGTTTTAAATGTTGATGAACAAAAATATAAGCTTTATGTTAAAACATAGAATAAACTTTTATTTTTTGTTCAATGTTATAATTAAAAACATGTTCTAAATATTTAGACTTAATTTCGATGGTTGCATGTTAGGTGTATGTAAGACTTAAAGCTTAGAAAATTGATTTAAGCATGTTTTGGTTTCCATTTTACATAAACTCAAAATTTGTTATTTTGGATTGTGATTTGGATATGGAAATTAAAGAGAGTTTTTTATTTATGTCTTAACATGTTTAATAAAGTGTTTTGGGCAAGTTTCATGCATTAAAAATTGATTTGGAGTGGAAGAAATTAGGTTAGAGTCGATTCTACTCATTAAAGGATGAATGAGGCTCTGCCCAGTTCTAGCAGAGGGTAGTCAGTTGGGGGTGATGGTCATGGTTGCTGCCACCTCTAACCAAACTTCTCGGGCCCTCTGACTTGTTCCATTTTGACTCTTTTGTAGTCTACGAACTATATTTTCATGTCTTGAAGCTTTAAGAGATTCTATTTCAGTCCATGATCATGTTTTATAAAAGACATACTAATAAATCAATGCACATAACAAAAACTTAGAAATTTAGTTATGTTCTTAGTGGCTGTTCGTTGACTCTATTAAAGAACCCTTAAGTTCCGGCCAGCATTAGGATCTTACGTCGCAATTGGATAGACCTATGAGAATTGGAAGTATTTATAAATCATATCAGCAAAGTGGTAGGATTCCTAATCCTTTTTTTAGTAACCATGTTTAATGATATTGTTGTGGCCACATTGCCATATGTTTTAGATGAGCACATTCCAAATAAATTGCTTATGAAATGTCATTTACTATAACAAAATATTTGTGAAAAGTATATGGATGTAAATATTACTATGTTCTCATGTTTGAGATCTGGAATAAATGTTCCAAAAGCACAATGATTTTCAAACACCACCATAGATGTGTATGTCTTCTAGCATTTGTATTTTCAAATGCCTCCACGAATGTGTATGGCTTCTAGTGGTTGGTTTTGTAGCCACAAAAAGCAGTTTATGAGTTGTAATCTTGGGGGAATGACCATAAACCTCGATCGATATGCTTCACAGTAGGGGCAATTGGCTAAAGCACTGTAAGTACGTTGGTATATGATATATGTATTGATGAGAACCAAAAACTTGTTTGGACGGCTTCATCTCTCTTTTTACTTGATCATTCATCTGGTTATGAATCACTCATTTATTACAAAAAAAAAACACAAAGTTTGTTAAATGATATACTACTTGGCCTTTCCTCATTTTTTCTCTGTTTTCATTTGATCCCCTCCAGGTGGTGCTAAGCTGTAAGGACCCTCACTACATGGCCGCTACTTAACTTCTTAAACATACTTTTAAGTAAATTTCTAAATTTTGTAGACCATTTTTTTTTCAATCCTTTAAAAGTTAACTTTACCAATTTTATTTTACTCACTTTTTTTAACAACTAATTAATTAGTAACATAGCGGTAATATCAAAACATATATATAGTAGCGAAATTTTAAAGTTATATATAAGGCTTGTGAGTCATAGTCATCAAAACAATCATCATCAAAGCAATCATCAAAATAGTCATCAAAACATAAGCAGAAATCTAAGTGTGCGGTATCCATTTCCCCTATCTCTACTCTAATCGTTCGCTGCTTTGCCACCATCTATTAAGTGTTACTGACAGGTTGTTTACCTATAGTATAAACATTCTTGAATGAGCTTTCGCTCAGCAAGTAGGAATAGTAAACTCGCAAAACGTTTAGAGCAGTATGTAATCATTTGAAATGCATGTATTGACTAAGAATGCATGAATTATATTATGCTCAGTTATGAACTTGTCTTATTATTAATTAAGCCCAAGTAGTTGTACCGGTTGCGCACGATCAACGGGATGTTAGGATTGCAAGGTCCCAACAACACCATGACCAATTATAATTTATTACTTTTTTTTAACATGGAGCCTCCCCGTGAGTTGAAAGGTTGATACAACTCTCTTGATTAGTTCTTCATTAAAGTTTCACTAGTTATTTTAACATGAAATATGACATAGCATATCATACTTAAAGCTTAACGTGCTTGCAACATGTTGAAAACCTTTATTTTTAAACTATTTGTACTGTAGGCAAAATTCCTACTTACTAGTATCAATGAAGTAGACTCCCATATTAATTCTGAGTTCCTCTTTCTCTATTGAATAAATCTATACAAGCACCCATTATGAGTGTGTAACAATTTCCCATTTTAGGCTATTAAATTTTAGCATAACCATAAGAATTCGATCATTTTGTTAGATTGCAAATTCCTTTATCAACTGGTCATGAATTTTCCCATTTCTATTACAGGGATTAATTTTTTACTGAATCCTCATAATATTCAAGTTTTCCTTATTTGCCATATGTTCATGTCTAAGTAGATAATTAATTAATTTCACAACAATTAATTAATTATCTGTCGTCATTTAAACCATGAGGCATTAATCTACTCAATTAGTCACTCTTAAATTCATGATTCTTATCTTAAGTCCTAATTGGGCTTGTTTTAAATTTGTTTCATGGGCTCGCAATTGATTTTAAGTCCATAAGCCCAAAAATGACATTATAATGTCTTATAGATTTACCGATAACTTGTGTTTCGAGAGGCATTTTAGACAAAAACGGGCGTTGGACCTGTGCCTAAAATCATGGCATTAAACCTTTAGCAGCATTAAACCTTTAGCATACTGAGTGTTCATGCTAACAAAATTAATGTTCAATTAAAAACGATTAAAGTTCATCCTTGGAATTCTTATCTGTTTAGCTTGGAATTTCAAATAAAAATTACTCTATAAAATAATACTCAAAATTATTAAGCCACTAAATCTCGAGCTTATATAACCTTTCAAAAGTGCTTTAATTTCTTGGTTTAGTGAAAATCAAATTTTAAGATCACACGATCTTTGTTTGTAAAAACTAGTACTGGTAGAGTAGTTTTGGAAGATTTATGTGAAATCGTATGTTAAACACAGTTTTTCTTTCAAAGTTTTTCCTCCACAAAAGTCACTTGTTTTTTTTTAAATGTGTGTTTCAAAAATTTTCTTGTTTGTTTTTTAAAGTCCTAGTTACCATTTTTCTTTGGCAAAATTGCTTCCCAGTTAAAACTTTGAAGATTTTTTTTACCAATTAAAAAGTTTTGACTGTTTTATATATCAAATTTTTAGTCTAATTTAGAAATAGAATTTTCCAAAACTTTCGTCATGAAAGTTCTTCATTTTACCGCAAACTAAAACTTTTATGATTGGCGAAAATTGTAGTTTGGCCTCAAAACGACCTAAAACTTTAAAACAGTTTTCTACGCAAAAATGTAATTTTTGAACTGTTTTGGAAAACTGTCTATGACTATATCTTAGAGGTAGATTTTGGAGAAAATTTCTTCACAAAAGTTGTTCTTCTCATCGAAATCGAAAACTTTTGTGCTCGGTGAAACATAAAATTCAGACTCAAAATGGCTCGAAAATGGCAAAACAGTTCCAGCAGTCCTGGAACCATCTTGGACAGCTTTTTACAAACTGTTTTAAACAGTTTTAGGGCTCTTTTTAGGCAGTTTTGGGACTATTTTAGGCACTCCCTAAAAACTGTTCAGTAGGCCTATTTAGAGTTAAAACTGTGTTTTTTCGCAGTGACAGATTTTTGTTCAAAACGTCAAAAACTAAAAGTCTTGTGTTTAGAAAAATTTTAAAAATCAACTCAAAGGCCTCTGTTTGCACATTCAAAGTTTGTGGAAAATTTTTCCATAAACCAAAATTTGCAAAAACATAATCTTAACATGCCATGACTAACTTTTACATCACATACAAGCATAAACCATACAAAACACACATAAATAATTATTACAACATATTTTCTCACCCAATGATCAAATCCCTCATAAACTTATAAATTTGTCCTTTATCCTTAAGGAAATTTATGAAAAAGCTTGGATTACTTACCCTTAATGACAACTCTTAGATGGGTGATCTTAAATCTTCTAGCTCCACACTTTCTTCCTTGTGGATCAACACTAAAACAAAACTTAATCATATAAAAAATCTAGCTTGTTTTGGCCCTCATAAAAATGCTATCTTAGTAAAATGTTTTTCCTTTTCTTTGCTATGAAAAATAGAAGCAAGAAAAGGTGTAGATATTACCTTAATTCCAATGTTCTAAAATCTCTAGTGTGTTCTTTTTTTTCTTCCTTGTTGGAGCTAGTTTTGAGTTATGACAAGGGCGGAGGAATGTTTGGAATGTGGCTAGATTTTTTTTTTTTTATTATTGGTTTTTGGAGAGGAGCTTGAACAACAAAAATTCTCTCTTGATGGCTTGGTTATTTGGTGGAGAGGTTGGATGTAAGTGGTAGAGATTTTGTTTTTTCTTCTCTTGGAATGCATAGGTAAGAATGGTAAGAAGGAAGGGAAAAGTGAAAAAAAGTTATATGTAATGGCTTGGGTTCTTTATTTATAGCCTTAGCTTAATCTATTCTTTCTCTGTAAATCATGGTTAATTAACCCATAAATGGCTTAGATAATGAAAAAAAATGGCTAATCTCCCGCTTATTGTGGCGCCCTTGTTGGGAAAGAATGGAGTGTTAGGTTGCACTTCATTTGTGGTAAAGGACAACCATCATTTAGGTGAAGCTTGATTTAAGGGTACTTGTTCATTTCTTGTAAGTAACCTTTAAGCAGATAAATTTTATACTGTCATCAATAATTAACTTGGTTGACAGGAGATTTTATTACTTGACTAATCCTCTCCTATTTTTCAAAATTGTAACACGTTAATCACAATATGAACCAATATCGATCAAAGATTAATCGCGTATTTTTTTTGCTACATTAAGTCTAAAAATTTATTTTAGACTTAATAAAAATGTGAACTTGACATTTTTAGTATATGGGCTCAATAATGATATAGTTTTTAACAGTGTCATTATCTGAGTTTATATAACATTTTCTGTCGATACGGCTACTTGCGTAGCTCCATTTTTTACTAATTTGGTAATTAAGGATCTAATTCGCGGTAGGGTGTCTCTTGGTATACTGTTAACTTAGTATTGCACTAAAAATTCTCATAATTAAATTTCTCAGGTTCTTTATAGATAAATTTCTTCTGCCTCAGTTCTGGTAGAATTTATCAATCCTTTTATTAAATTACGTTAGTTAATTAATTTAACTATAGAATCTATTATTGAATTTTTGGAATAATTGTCTATTAATTAAATAAATTCTTCAGTCACAAAATTCATACATAATATTTCCAAAAAAAATCCTCGATTTAAATAGGTAAATTATGCTATTTAATTATAGAATTTCCTTGGTCGTTACATAAGCATAGTGCTAAGTTGATAATGAGGTAATGACAATAAGTTGTCATATGTGTTTCATGATGCACCCATCGAGCTTGTGGTATCTACCAGGTTTTTAGAATGGTTGGTTTTAATACAATCATGTTGTTTTCTTTTAATTGTGTATGTGTATAGATTGTTTAGGTCGACAACGTCTCTCTGTTTTACTTTTGGCAAAAGTGATAAGTTTATGGATCATTATGAGATTTAAACCCTTGGAAATTTGAAAGTTTTATTTGGAATGTTTATTTTTGTTTAAATATAGATATTTCATTCAAACTAAATATTTTGTTTAATTTTATTATAATAAATTTAGGTTTTCCTAATTTAAGACAAATTATTTGCTAAATTTATTAATCATATTTTAACTGCTTACCCCTCTTCAGGGCGTTACCGGTTAATTATATCTTATTATAATAAAAATTGGGTCAATGAACTTTCGTTTGAAGCATGTTTCTCCTAAGTTTTCTATACTCCGCCGTCAGACCTAATGACTAGCATTTGCTCGATCTTTTTTCTTAAAGAAATTTGTTGGTTTATTTTATTCTCACAGATACTACCTTCACCAAATTTACCAAAATGACCACCCTTTTTAAAATAAATTTTTTATTGCCACGTCAGCGTTTTCTGTCCAAATTATAAGCGGAGGTGGACGGATGGGATATTTTGATGTATTTTAATACGTCAAGAGTATTTTGATCGGCTTTACAAGATGGAAGAAAAAATAAATTACGCTACATAGAGGTTTATAAAAATAATCCAAAAAAAGGAGCAAGAACTTTACATTATAAATACTAGAACAGGACCGAAGAAATTTATCCCCATCAGAAGTTCTCACGACAACTTCTATTAATAATGTACCCAGCCAAAAAACACAAAAAAATCGCTCATTTAACTTCTCAAGACGTATGGAAATGATTGTATCTAGTCTTTTTGATGTCAGACCTGTTCAGAAAAAACCATTTGATTATAGAGTCGTTTTGAACTTTTTCCAATGGAAAAAAAAAAAAAAAACATCCATGAAAGAATGCAAATTCCATAACGCAGTGCTGGATTTCGCAGCAAAGGGGTTTAACGCCTGAATTTGTGAAGGCTGGTTGATGTCGTGATACGAGGAGCTTACCGGTGGCATGGGGATTAGATCGGAATTTCCTAGTTTGTTTTTTCTTTCTGCCCATTAGGGCTGCACAAAAACCGCCCCGCAACTGCCGGTCGCCCGCGCCCGCCCCGCACTCAGCCCGCCCGCGAAAAAGGGGTCTATGTCAATAACCGCCCCATTGACGGGTTCAACCCGCCCGCCTAAGTCTTTAAAAAAAAAAAAATCCTAATCTAAACCCTTCCCCAAGCCCTTTTATTTTACCCTAAACTAAACAATTGATTTCACGGTTTTCACCCTCAAATTTCCCCCCTTTCTTCTATTCACACTCAAACTTCCTTCCCAATATATTATCTACTTGTGTTCAAAACTAACATCTGCGCATTATAGTTTGCTCTCCATTAATTATAATTACTTTCAGTTTACTATTGTTATTTCCCAAAAAATAGTATTACCATTTACTTTTTATTTTTAGCTTGTCTTTTGCTTCGATCTTGTGTTTTTTGTTGCCCTTTGGACTTCATCGCGTACCTGCTTCATTACTATTTTTTATTTTCACCAACAATTTTCTTTTAGATAACTTCCTCTTCTTCTTCTCTTTTTTTATTTTTTATTTTATTTGCCTTTTTGGTAAATTGTGAGAGTGGATATATAACTGAGATTAGAGATTCTTCATATCCTATTCCTTTGAATTACTTCTATAAATTGTCATT
>CAMOHE010030983.1:0-20163 GCA_946598075.1 Artocarpus hirsutus
TTTTAACTTATTTTTAAGCATTTAACATGTTTTAACAAATTTGACCAAAATCAGATTTTGCTTAAAATGAAAGAAAGAAGAATAAAAGAAACTATATGCTGCTGAACACAGTTTCACTGTGAAACTACTTTCCCTCCTTGAGATAAAGACTTGACCTTACCCACTCTTTTTCTTCCACTCTCTCTCCACGTTTCACTCTGCTCTCTTTCTTTCTCACTCTCTTCTTCTTCATTTCACTTACTTTCACTCTCCCTCTCTCTTACCCCTCTCCTCTCTCTCTCTCTTTTTCTGTTCCCTCTTCCATTTCTTGCTCCAAGAACACAGAGGCAACAAGAACATAGAGGCAAAGAACCTTCATTTCTAGCAGATTGGAAGCAAAGAAACAAAGTTCAAGCCAACTTAAATTCAACTCAAAGTTCAAACTTGAGATATTACAGAATCTAATCCACGTCTAAGATTTTTCGCGGTTCCAAGGAGCTGACGTGTAGCGGGCTGAGATAGTGGAGTTAGTGCTATCGTTCTAAACAACGAGATGGGACTCTAGACCTTTTTTTTTATTAGTCATGATTTTAAAAGGGTTTTGGCCACAAAATATTTTCCTGAAAATGTTTTTAAGGATTGATTGTGATGCATTTACTCAATTAATTTCAGTAATTGTTGAGTAATGAAATGAATAATGAATGTAAATGAGAAAACTTGGTAATATGAGATTCAAGTAATGATATGAGTTGCACAAATATTTAGTACCGAACGAGTCAATAACTTTGTTTGGAATGAGACATCAGCGCATGATGCCATGTATAAAGATCGGGTCGTGCAGAGAACAACCTTGAGGGTAGGTTCCAAAACCTAACAGGGCCACTACGGTGGTGATTCATATGGCTTTGCACAGAATAAATTAGTAAATTGTTTTCTGTTGTTTGTTGAATTGGAATGTTAAGTTTGAAATTATCTAAATTTATTTATTATCTTTTATGGTTTTTACATTAATGAAAATTTCGTTTATTTAAATTCATGTTTTCAAAATCTAAGTCCTACTAAGCCTTTCACTCACACTTTTATTATTTTAAAAGTTCCTCCCTCTAGGTAGTTCGTAGTATACCGCTGATTAGCACGCTGCTGCTTGCACGTGTGCTTGAAGCAGCTTTAATTTAATTTATCTGTTCATTCAATTATGGCATGTAACAGTTTGATATTATTTGTTTGGAATGTGGATTATATTGTATTTATGTCAGTATCATGTTTGTGCACAATGTAGGCTCCGTGTGGCCCGACTCGCTCTCACAAATTTTATAATTTAATTTAATTTAATTGAGAGGTATTTCATGACATTGTTTATTAGGACTTAATAAACAAAATTATCTAAAAGTTTTAAATTCACCGCATTTTTATAAATAACCTAAGTGCATTTTCTTAAATTACCAAATAATTAATATGCAAGTTTAGTTAGATTTTATTTAATTAATTTAATTAAATCGCCACATCACTACTCGGGTTTAGGTTCGTGTCAAATCTAAAGTTGACCCCTCAATTATAGGTGTAGTACAAGCAATCTAGAATCTTTGTTATAATAATCTAATTTTTAAGAGTATGAACAAATTAAAGATATATTAAATACATACATATATATATATATATATATATATACAATCTTCTGTAACATCAAAATTGAATTGGAATATCCTAATACTGGACATTCTGTTAACACCTACGGACAATTCGATATGATATTCCTTGAATTTATGACTCGACGATGGAACCTAGAACGCAGATGCATGATTGGATCAAATCGGAGCACATGCATGGACCCGAGCAACACGGAGAATGAAATGAACAATGCAATGACTGAACAATATCGTCATTTTTGGACCATATATACATATACCGCAATTAACTTTCAATGCAATAATAGGATTAATTATTTGATGACTCCATTATTCAGATCACTTATCTATGTTTTGCTTATATTTATTATTCGTCATTCTTTTTTTTATATGCTCGATTTCTTTTCTTTTTCTTGTATTAAACGGTCATGTATCTCTTTTGCCTTGTAATTTTCTTTTACTTGTTATTTATTCCGATTATTGCTGATATATTTTGTTTTCTAACTTGTAAGCATCTTATAAAAGGTTGTTATTCAAGTAATTCCCACTAAATTTACTTGTCCAGTACATATATAGACATGTAGGACTCAATTAAGCAGTATAAATATATATGACTAGTCATTACACGTTAAAAAAAAGTAAAATAATTTCATTCACCTTTGCATGTGTAATTCTCAAAGTAATTCATAGACTAGTGCCAATTCTATCCATTGGCGAAATATGTACATAATTTAAATGTATGTCTGGTTCAATCCACGCATGCGTGCCATGCTGGCACCCTTACGTTTACACATCCTCTATCACTCTTAGGGTTGGTTAGGGTTCTATAGGCATCACACATGTAGTTCCCCCATAGACCCGGGAAGACATGACATAGCATGGAGTAGATGATAAGACTGAAAAGAAAATGTTTCCATGCCTGATTTGCCACGACATTCAGCTTTTACATCTTCCATGGTTGATCAGGACTAAAGGAATTGATCAATTAATCGAAAAAAAAAATAAAGAAAAAAAAGGGTCAAGTTCTTCCACTCAGTAGCTTTGTCTCTTTCAATGCAAATAGTGAGAAAATGCTATAACGACCACTTTGGTTAAACCAATTAAACGGAGCAGTAAAATAGTGACTCATATGATAAGATTGAAGAAAATGTATTACTACTCATCAATTACACAATTACAAAATGAGAATACTGACCCTCCAAGTGTAGGTGTCAAATCACTCATTCTTTGAATCGCTAATTCACAAACTAGAGGAACATCATCTTAAGATAAATGCTAAAAAACAATAAACTAATTTAACACTTTGCAAAAACTACAACAGTAACTCCATGCTATGTATGAGAAAGTTAGTTCACATTACAGTCTATATGAACTCAGACGGCGAATTGGCATCAGGCTTTCCGTTGTCTCCCAATCCCCCAGGATGCTGTAAGTTCTGCAATACTTGAGGTGGCAAAGCGCCTAGCCCACCTCCCAACCCGTCATTTGCCGACCCAAAATACTGACAAACAAGCCTAGCCATCATCCCCAGGACCTGCATTTGGTTCTGGCACGCCTCGGCCTGCATTTGCATCATTTGCTTCTCGTGCTCAATCTGCAAACCCACCATCCTCTCCCTCCATTTCATCTCCTCCTCCTCCCTCTTCTCCTCCACCCTCATCCTCCGCCGCCGCTCCTCCGCAAATTCTCGCTCCAATCTTATCCTCCTCTCGAATTCCCTCCTTGCCCATCTAGAATGCCTCTCTTCCAACTCAAACTCCCTATTGTCCAGCCACGCTTCCCTCTCAACCCTCCTCTTCTCCTTCCTAAACTCACCTTCTTCCCTCTTCTCCTCCCCTTTCTCTCTCCTGAACTCCCTCTCTCTTCTCCTCTCCTCCCTCTTCACCATCACTTCCCTAAGCTCCAAAACTCCTGCACCAACCAACCCCAACCTCCTCGTTACGCCCAAAGCCTTCTTCTTCTTCTTCTTCTCCTTCTTCTTCAATTTCCCCGTCTTTCCAAACCCTACTTCACCAAGTTCACCATCACTTTCCTTAATTTCCTCTCCAACTTCAACACTGTCAGTGCCAATGCTACCACCATCACCATCTTCTTCCTCCAATTCCTCCTCCTCTTCTTCTTCCTCTTCTTCTTCTTCTTCCTCTGAATCCTCACACTCAATCTCAAACCCTAAGTCCCCACAGTCTCCAAAAACGTCCACATTCTCACACAGCAACCTCTTCCCCTTAGATTCCAGCTCCACGTCCCCAAAGACCTCCTTGTACTTCAAGAAATTCTCCCAGTGGTTCTCACCATCCTTCCAATTGAACTCATCATCTGAGATTCTAATCTTCTGCTTAACGCCGAGATACTGATGGCGCATATTCTGGACCTTGATGGACACGTCGCGCCAAGACCACCGGAAGGGAAAGGTTGCAGGATCAGAGACATGGTGGACGGCATTGACGTGATCAGCAATGGGCTTGAACTTCTTCTCCCGGGTCTTTAGCTTTGCAAGAGCACCCGAGTTTAGGAGCTCCGAGTACTTGGTGAGCAACGTCTGCTCTTCCTGCTCCGACCATTTCTTGCGCTTCATTTCTCAATGAAGACCCTTCTAATTACACTTACTGCCACTGTAATTCTCACTTAAGCTTTTTGTCAAACACCTAAAGTGCATGAAAGAGAAAAAAAAAAAAAAAAAAACCTCTGAGTCCTCAAAAGTCATCTAGCCTATTCTAACAAAAGCAAACTCAGAATTCAAACTCAAACGGCAGTTTCATAAGCCCTAGAAACTATAGCCTACAATTCTAGAAATCCGAATCAATCGACGGAAATTCAAATACTAAGAGACGATCCGACAGACATTTAAAAGAAATTTAGAATCAGAAAAACTCAAGCTCAATCGATCTGTTTGTGAAATCAAACAATATGAAGGGAATCCAAGGGAGAAGGGAAACCTACAGCTTTAGAATTCCAGTTAAACGTCATCGGCGAAGACGCCGGACCAATTCGACGGCAAGATCAACTCCACTCCGCCTCCGCCTCCGCCTCCGCCTCCGCGACAATAAATGCGACAATTTACTTTCTCTGGGAAGAGGGTTACGGTACTGGTCTCGAGTCTAATTTACGGTACTAGTCTCATTGTTTTCTTTTTCTTACTCCTATTCTTTTTTCTTTTTCCTTTTTTTTTCCCTTACTTCACGTGTTGTGCCCTTTTCTAATGACGAAAATATCAGTACAATATAAATATTGCCATTTTAATTTGACGGAATTTTGAAAAAAAATATATCTATATAGATAAAATTTTCGTCAAAAATTAAAAAATTACAAAAATTTTAAATTAAATATATCTATAATATTTTAATATATAATAAACATGAATAAACATTACTTATATAACAAACTTCATACATATTAAATTTATTAATAACAAAAGAAAGTCTATAAGGCTCAAACATGCTTTGAATTTCATCTTGATTCAAGCAAGATTGATGACATGACATGTTACTTGAGTAGTGCTGAATATAGTTATAAATATGCTACATGTAGGTTTGTAAACTCATAAAAATATTATCTTCATTCGATATTAGCATTCTTAATATGTACAAGGCAAATATTCATTAATTGAAAGTATAAAATATTGGTTGATTATTTAAAGAAAAAATCCAATAAATTTTGTCATTTTCAACATTACTAAAATTTGGTCAAAATTTTCATAATATGTACCAAAATTTTGTATAAAATACACTATAGATTTTTTAAAATCAATATTTTTACCAATATTTATTGATATTTTGCCGAATCAAATTACAGTAGAAAGATATTTTTATACATAAAAAATTCCAAAAATTTTAAATTAAATATATCTATAATATTTAAATATATAATAAACATGAATAAACATTACTTATATAATAAACTTCATACATATTAAATTTATCAATAACAAAAGAAAGTCTATAAGACTCAAATATGCTTTGAATTTCATCTTGATTCAAGCAAGATTGATGACATGACATGTTACTTGAGTAGTGCTGAATATAGTTATAAATATGCTACATGTAGGTTTGTAAACTCGTAAAAATATTATCTTCATTCGATATTAGCATTCTTAATATGTACAAGGCAAATATTCATTAATTGAAAGTATAAAATATTGGTTGATTATTTAAAGAAAAAATCCAATAAATTTTGTCATTTTCAACATTACTAAAATTTGGTCAAAATTTTCATAATATGTACCAAAATTTTATACAAAATACACTATAGATTTTTTAAAATCAATATTTTTACCAATATTTATTGATATTTTGCCAAATCAAATTACAGTAGAAAGATATTTTTATACATCAAAAATTCCAAAATTTCTTCCAACATTTCCAAAACTTTGCGGATGTTTACGTCCATGCTTTTATAAGGGAAATTGCAATGAATTGACCATTTATTTAGCTTTTAAAAAAATATAGTATTTAATGAACACTCATTTAAAAAAAATAAACACTTTTATTTAACCTGTAGGATTAAAACTCCTCTACTCATAAAACGGTAGGTCTTAATCTAAAAAGAATACTATAAATTGGACTGGATCCCACTTTTATGAGAAGTGGGTCTTAACCGGTGGAGATGAAAAAGATTATTCAAAAACAAAAGGCCATTTTTATTTTTAAATTTTTTCTTTTTTAATTTTATCCTCTCATTTCTCTCTCTCTCTTCCCACCCCACAATATAGCTCTACAATTGTTGTATCCAAAGGCCAAAGACGACTGTTAGATCGACAGTGGAAGCCATGGGACCCACATGTCATCAATCATCGCCAAATCGTCGGCAGGGAACATGAGTTACACCCTCGGCCTCTAGAGATTTTGCGGCCAAGGGACCCAATCAACAAGACTCCAACGTCTACATCATCAATTGCATACGATATTCTCTTATCGGAACTAGCAACTCCTAGCAATGTGCGAGATCAAAATCGTAGTATTGATTTTCTCCATTGACAAACGGCATATATATTTTAGAGTGTTCACTCGTTAATCTTCATGAGCCAATATCTCACTATCGTAATTGTCGTTGTAACTATTACTCCCAATGACGAACAGAGTTACCGATGTGGTAGTTTTGAGAAGAGAGAGGAAAAGGAGGAGGAGGAGAGAGAAGGAGATGAGAGAAAGGAGGAGAGAGTAGGGTCGGCAATTTGGCTCACGACACGACACAAACCCGACACAAAAAATGCGTGTTAGGGTTGAAAAAATAGGCCTCGGGTTAGAATTGGGTCGAATCCATCTGACCTACACGAAAAAGGGGTTGGGTTCGGATTGACTCAAATCAACACGAAATCAACCCGAAATAACCTGCCAAAAACATATCGAAATTATGTTTAGCCAAAAATTGACCTGAAAATTGTTAATCAACCCGTGTAACCCAAATTAAACTCATGTGACCTTAATGCAACCCATATAACCTAAAATTAATTTTAATGTGCCAAATTAGTCTAACATTTGTTGTATATCCAACTTGACATGATTTTAATTTCTAGCATATTTGTTTTTGTTAAACTTATACAAAGTTTTGTTAACTTTTTTGTTGGTTTTATTTTGTTGGGTTATTGTTTATTTTGTAGGCTTATTGTTGGGTCTATCGTGTTGTGGGTATATTGAGTTTAGCGGGTCAGTATGTAATGTAAACAAGAACATGCACAAAGTAACATATTGGCGGGTTGCATAGGTCGGGTCGAGTCAACCCGTCTAAATGTTAGGTCGTGTCCGGGTTGGGCTTTTTTTGACCCGTAGGGTCACGGGTCAGGTTTGGGTTTGGATTGACGTGTTGGCTGTTTAAATAAAGGCCTAACATGACCTGTGGACCTGAATTGCCAGCCTTATGAGAGAGTATGGTATTAGGTTTTCATTGAGAATAGAAAATTGATTAGAGGTGTTTTTGAATTTTTATAGATAAAAATTCAACTTTTATTAAAAAAAATGTTATTTACTAAAGTTTGTAAAATTTTGTTGTAACACCCCGAAATTTATTAAATGTCATTAGAATGTAAACTAGTTGATTAGTGTACCATAATGAGTATTTTAAACTTAAATTGATCATTTTGTAAAATTTCTAAATTTATGTTATTTTATTTTTTTTAATGATTTTTAATTACTCTAAATTATTTTAAATTGGTTTTAATTATTATTTGAAATTTGAAACAAAACAATTTGTCAAATGACCAACACGTCCCACTTTGGAAATACCACTTACGGGACGTGGTATTGATTTTAAACTGCTTTTCATTTCTCTCTATTTATTTCACCTCTCTCTCTCACCCTCACTCACACTCTCTCATTCTCTCTCTCTCCCATGCACCCTCACTCTCTCTCTCTCACTCGGTTCATCTCTCTCTTATTTTCTCTCTCAAAAATTTTGAAACAAAATTCAATCTCAAGCTTCGGGTTAGAGGATTGAAGGCTTGGGAATACGATTGAGTAACCACAAACTCGATTTAAAGCTTTGATTCGAGGCCAGTTTCAAATTTTCTAAACTTTTTCAATTTTTAAATTTTCTTGCATTTTGAAATCTAAGCTTTTCTAATCTTAGAAAACCTTCAATCTAGGGTAGATGAACTTAGAATAACTAGAATATAAACTTCGTTTCATAAAAAACGGATGTAAATAAAGATTTTTCATTTTTCTCAAATTTTGTTTAAAACTTGTTTTAATGCATTAAAAAGTAATCTACTATGTTTTTCTATTGTTTATGATTATTACCCATGCCTAAGAACTAAGAAAATAGGTTGGAATTGAAGATTTGGGTTTGGGGAGGCCGAGACCTGTGCTTGAAAAATTCTAAAATTTTTTCAGATCGGCAGGCTGAACTTCGTGTTCGGCAGGCCGGATTTATCCGATCATCAGGCCGAACCTGAAAAAGTTTATTCGACCAGACTTGGACCTCCGGCAGGCCGAACTGCATTGTTTGGTTAGCCGAACTAGGGCGACCGGCAGGCTGACCGGGCATGATGAAATTTTATTATTTTTCACCTGTTTATTTTGAACCCCGATTGAAATTCTAACTTTATAAAATAATTTTATAAACTTAAATGGCACACTAGGATACCATGATATGATTTAGTAACATAGAGAATATCACGCTATATATTAATAGACCTAGTTTTCATTTAAGGTTATGTGTGGATCCACGGAGCTAACATATAGTGGACCAGGATTACTGTGTGGGACACCAACACGAGTATTGAGGTAGGACTTCTACCCCTTCTTTGATAGCCAGTTTAAATGTTTTGGCCTCAAATGAAATTTTAACAAAAATGTTTTTAATGGTTGATTGAAAAAGGATTTTATTGATTGTTTTTCAAAACAATAGATCGAGGTGCTTTCATAATTAACCTCATAATGAATATGAATGATCATATTTGGTAAAAATAAATTTTAATAATCATGAAAAGATATATGTATATGTATATATTAGGGCATGATGCCATATTAGAGATCAGGTCGTGTAGTGCGCGACCTTGGGGGCAGGTTCTGAAACACAGCTAGGCCATTACGGTAGTGAATTACATATGATTTGCCCAGGAAAAAGAAATGTTATTCTTTCTGGTCGACCTATAAAATTATTTTGGTAAGAAAGGTCTTTATTGGATTCTTAGGAATTTTGACGACAGGTGGTTGCCCTACGACTCAGGAATTTTGGTGAGCTTATGTCATTAGCAATATCAGTGGAAAATGATTGCACACAGTATTGTGAGAATCGAGCCAAGATGTTAGGAGGACCACAGACGAGTGGTAGGAGGAGCATCAGTAGTCGACCAACTTCAGGAAAGAACAAGCAGGGTGGCGCGAATAGCGACAGCAACAGTTCATCCAGCAGCGGGCGTAGCAACCCTTACAGCTTCCATTGCCATTTTTGTCAGTAGCCAGGACACATCAAGAGAAATTGCCTGATTAGGAGTGCTCATCTAGGATTTTAGACCGAAGAAGGAGCTAGTTGTCAGCCCCAGCTTCAGACTCTACCTCAACTTCAGCAGTACCCTCAGCTTCCATTCCATCAGTTCTCTCCTCAAAAACCGCCATATTCAGTGCAAGGACATAAACAACAGAATCTTCAGTGTAACGTTCCTCAGTATCGAGCACCGAGTATAGCCAGTGTATAGTCGCCATCATCGCAGCAATATGGTCCAACAAACCCAGGGTCTAGCAATGCTGGTAGAGAAAAAGGGAAAGCTCCAGTATAGGCTCACATAATGACATCAGGGAGTTCAAATGCCCAGACCAGTAACACAGTTATCGATGGTATGATTATGGTTTCTCAATCTTTAGCACACGTGTTATTCGATACTGGTGCCACTTATTCTCTCATTTTGAGCTTTTTTGTACATGTCTTGGGATTAGAGATAGAAGAGTCTGATGAACCCTTAGTTATAGCCTCACCCTTAGGGCGGGTGTGCATGAATAATGTTTGTAAAGCTTGTAAAATAAAGATTGGGGATGGGATTTTAAAAAGTGATTTGATTGTGATCCCCATGAGTTCATATGATGTAATCCTAGGAATGGATTGGTTATCTAGATATAGTGCAGTAGTGGACTGTCAACTTAGAAAAGTAACCCTAGTGTCCGATAAGGGGACGGTGATCACTTACCAGGGTGGTGGTGATCGATTGATGAGTGAGCGTCTCCTAAGAGCGTGTCTCGGAGGGCAAAAGAACGTGGTTTGTTATGCTATCCTCATGAATTTGGAAGGAGAGCCTAGTGCTTCGAAAGGACATACAGTGATTCCAATGGTAGATGAATTTGAGGATGTCTTCCCTGACGAGCTACCAGGATTACCACTGCATCGAGAAATCGAGTTTGGTATTGAATTGTTTCTAGGAACAACATCGATTTCTGTAGCACCTTACCGAATGGCGCACGACAGAAATGAAAGAACTTAGGAAGCAACTTCAGGAGCTTGTTGATAAGGGATACATCAGGAATAGTACATCACCGTGGGGAGCACCAGTTTTGTTTCTAAAGAAGCATGATGGAACCCTTAGGTTGTGTATAGATTATCGATAGTTGAATCGAGTCACAGTGAAGAACAAATACCCTCTGCCCAAGATCGATGAGTTGTTTGATCAATTGGGAGGTTCACGGTACTTCTTAAAGATAGATTTGAGGTCAGGATATCATCAACTTAGGATTAAGGAAGAAGATATTCCTAAGACAGCTTTTAGGACTCGGTATGGACATTTTGAGTTTCTAGTAATGCCGTTTGGATTGACAAATGCTCCAGTAGCTTTCATAGACCTTATGAATAGGATATTCAGGCCTTATTTGGATCAGTTCGTAATTGTGTTCATTGACGACATCTTGATTTACTCTAAGACTTGGGAGGAGCATGAGCAACATCTTAGGATCGTGCTTTGAGTACATATGATGTACTTCTAGGGATGGACTGGTTTTCTAGATATAATGCAATGGTAGACTGTCAACTTAGGAAAGTAACCCTAGTATCCGATAGGGGATGGTGATCACTTACCAAGGTGGTGGTGATCGGCTAATGAGTGAGCGTTTTGTAAAGGCAAGTCTTGGAAGGTGGAAGAATATAGTTTGTTATGCCTTCATCATGAACTTAGAAGGAGAGTCTAGTGCCTCGAGAAGAAACGTAGCGATTCCAATAGTAGACGAATTCGAAGATGTTTTCCTTGACGAGCTACCAGGATTACCACCGCATCGGGAGATTGAGTTTGGTATTGAGTTGCTTCTAGGAACAGCACCAATCTTTGTAGCACCTTATTTGGTGGCACCGGCAGAAATGAAAGAACTAAGAAAACAGTTTCAGGAGCTTGCTGATAAGGGATACATCTAAAATAGTACATCATCGTGGGGAGCATCGGTTCTGTTTGTAAAGAAGCATGATGGAACCCTCAGGTTGTGCATAGATTATCGACAGTTGAATCAGGTCACGGTAAACAACAAGTATCCTTTGCCCATGATTGATGAATTGTTTGATCAGTTAGGAGGTTTACGGTACTTCTCAAACATAGATTTGAGGCTGGGATATCATCAACTCAAAATTAAGGAAAAGGACATTCCCAAAACATGTTTTAGGACCCGGTATGGACATTTTGAGTTTCTAGTGATGCCGTTTGGATCGATGAATGCTTCGACAACTTTCAAGGACCTTATGAACAGGATATTTAGACCTTATTTGGATCAGTTCGTAATTGTGTTCATCGACGACATTTTGGTCTATCCAAGACTTGGGAGGAGCATGAGCAGCATCTCAGGATCATACTTCAGACTTTGCAGGAACACCAGTTGTATGCTAAGAAGGAAAAGTGTGAGTTCTGGTTGACGGAAGTCAAGTTTCTGGGTCATGTCATCTCTAAGCTTGGTATTTCAGTGGATATGTCTAAGGTAGAAGCCATAGTAGAATGGGAACAACCGAGGAATATAGTAGAAATCTGCAGCTTCTTGGGACTTGTAGGATACTATAGGAAGTTTGTAAAGGATTTCTCGAAGATAGCAGCACCTCTGACAAGACTGATCAGGAAGAATGTCATGTTTGAACGGGATGAAGGATGTGAGCTTGCTTTTTAAGAACTGAAAAATCAGTTAGCTACAGCTCTAGTTTTGATTATTTCGAATAGTGAAGAGCCATATGAAGTTTATACAGATGCCTCAGGACATGGACTCGGGTGTGTGTTGATGCAACATGGACGCGTGGTAGTGTATGGATCTAGACAACTTTGACCCCACGAGTGAAATTACCCCACTCATGACTTAGAGCTCACAGCGGTGATTCATGCGCTGAAGATCTGGAGATGTTATTTGTACAAGGTGATATTTTAGGTTTTCTTCGACCACAAGAGTTTGAGATATCTTTTTACCTAGAGGGATCTAAACTTGAGGCAGCGAAGGTGGATGGAATATATGGAGGATTATGATTTTGCGCTGTAGTACCATCTTGGAAAGGCTAACGTAGTCACGGACGCGCTTAGTTAGAAGTCTTTGGGGATTCTCACTTGTTTGGCTCTTGAAGATTAGAAAAGAAACGCAACAGTGAGTGAGTTCAGGCTACAGTATTGTGAAGACTATGATTGCGTTTTAGTGTATCACATGGAGACGTCCATAGCTCTTGTTCAGATGGTGAAATAGAATCTGTGGCAAATCTACATCTATGGGGAATCTAGATGCAAATTCAAAACGGAGAGCAGTTCAAAGAATAGAGGATACATGCGGATGGATCATTGTACTTCAAGGACCGTCTGGCAGTTCCAAAAATCGTAGAAGTGACAAAGGCTATTATGGATGAAGCCCACAAGTCTCAGTTCGCCATTCATCTAGGAAGCACGGAGATGTATCATGATCTGAAGAGGCAATATTGGTGGAGAGGTATGAAGAAAGATGTCCAAGAATATGTGGCCAAGTGTACGACTTATCTTCAGGTGAAAGTAGAGCATCAGAAGCCAGCAGGTCAGCTTCAGCCACTTCCTATTCCAGGGTGGAAATGGGAGCACGTGACTATGGATTTCCTTACCGGATTGTCGAGGATGGAGCAAAGACATGATGCAATTTGGGTTGTGGTCGACAGGTTAATGAAATTGACGCATTTCATTCCATTCAGGTAGACATGTTCAAGGAGAGTTCTCGAAGAATTGTACCTGTAGAACATAGTGTGGTTGCACGGGGTTCCTCTTTCCATCACATTTGATAGAAACACCAGGTTTAATGCCAAGTATTGGAGAAGCTTTCAGGAGGCCTTGGGTACAAATTTGAACTTCAGCATAACTTTTCATCCTCAGACCAATGGGCAATCTGAGCGGGTTATTTAGATTCTAGAGGACATGTTACGTGCTTGTACGTTAGACTTTGGGGGGAACAAGAAAAAGTATTTGCATCTGGTGGAATTTGCATACAACAATTGCTATCAATCAAGTATTGGCATGCATAGTTTGAAGCACTGTATGGACGACCGTGTCGGTCACCGGTATGTTGGGCTAAACCGGAAGATAGAGTTGTTCTTGGACTAGACGAGATTCGTGATAGTAATAAAAAGGTCACTGTGATTTGGGATAGATTGAAAGTAGCTCAGAGTCGAAAAAAGAGTTACATTGATAGAATACGTCAACCCTTGGAATTCGAGGTAGAAGACTTTGTTCTCTTGGAGGTATTGCCTCACAAAGGCATCACGAGATTTGGAGTAAGTGGTAAGCTTAAGCCAAGATATGTTGGACCATTCCAGATTACTCAACGCGTTGGTGTGGTTGCCTATCATGTAGATATTCCTTCCAAGTTATCTCATGTTCACAACGTATTCCACGTGTCAATGCTTCGGAAGTGTCCGCCCGAGCAGAATAAGATAATTTCGTTTCATGATGTGCAAATTTAGGAAGATGCTACGTATGAAGAAGTACCAATTTAGATCATCGATCAAAGAGTGATCAGTTTGTGTCGTCGTGAGATCCCATTTGTAAAAGTCGTGTGACAGCATCACGGGGTTGATGAAGCCACTTGGGAATTACAGTCAAATATGAGGGAGTTGTATCTGTATTTGTTTTGTTTTTAAATCAATATGTAAATTTCGAGGGTGAAATTTCTTTTAAGGGAAGAGAGTTGTAACGCCCTAAAATTAATTAAATGTTATTAGCATGTAAAATGGTGGATTAGTGTGCCATAATGAGTATTTTAAACTTAATTTGATCATTTTGTGAAATTTTTAAATTAGTGTTGTTTTTTATTATTTTAATGATTTTTAATCACTTTAAATTATTTTATTTTTGTTTGTTATTTTGAATTTTTTGAAACACAACAATTTGTCAAATGTTAACTACATTCTGTTTTACAAAACCGTAGAAGGCACAAGGTTTTCACATAGTGAAATAGCCCACTTTTGTTTCTATTTATTCCTTCTCCCTCTTCCTCACATGGTCACCCTCTCTCTCTCACTCTCCCTCTTACTGGTCTTTCTCCTCTCTCTCCGTGCCTCTCCCTTTTTAAAACAAAAATCAATCCTAAGCTTCGGGTTAGTGGAGTGAAGGCTTGGGAACGTGATTGAGCGACCGAAAACACGATTTAAAGCTTTGATTTAAGGTTAGTTTCTAAATTTCAAAGCTTTTCAAAATTTTTTTAATTTTTCTTGCATTTTGAAATTTAAGCTTTCCTAAGCCTAGAAAACCTTCAATCTAGGTTAGAGGAACTTAGAGTGACTAGAATCTAAGCTTTGTTTGATCAAAAGCGGATTTAAATCAAAATTTTAATTTTTCTCTATTTTTCTCTAATTTTGGGATTTTTCAAAATCTTTGTCCTAATCCTGTTAAAATTGGTTTAAAAGTGTTTTATGATGTTTTTCTATCATCTATTGATGTTTTCCATGCCTGATAATTGAGAAAAACAGGTTAAAATGAAGATTTGGGCTTGGGAGGCCAAAATCCTATGCTTGGAAAATTCTAGAATTTTTCCAAATCGATAGGCCCAAGTTCATGTTTGGCAAGCCAAATTCATACAACTGGCAGGTGAAACTTAGAAAAGTTTGACTGATCGGACCTAGACCTCCGGTAGGCCAAACTGCATAGTTCAGTTGACCAAACTAGGGCGACCAGTAGGCCAACTGGGCATGTGACATTTTGTAATTTTTCATTTGTTTTTGCTTTTTTGGACCCCGATTGAGATTCCAACCTTATAAAATGATTTTATAAGTACAGATGGCACACTAGGACACCATGAGACAATTTAATGACATAGGATATCTCAAGACAAATGCTGATAAACTAAGTTACTATACATTAGGGTTGTTCGTGGATTCGCAGGGCAAACGTATAGCGGACTGGGATTACGGTATGGGATACTAGTATAAGTTTTGAGGTAGGACTTCTACCCCTTCCTTGGTGGCCTAGTTTAAATGATTTTGGCCTTAAAAATGCTTTTATCAAAATGTTTTCTTAAACAGTTGATTGAGGTATTTTCATAATAAACCTCATAATGAATGTAAATGATTATATTTGATAAAAGAGAGATTTTTATAATTATAGAAAGATATATATAAATACATTTAAGGGCATGATGCCATATCAAAGATTAAGTCGTATAGAGTGCGACCTTTGGGGTAGGTTCCAAAACCTAGCTGGGCCACTACGGTGGTGTAATATATATGGTTTGCCTAAGAAAAGAAAATGATATTCTTTCTAGTATACCAATAACTTGTTTTGGTAAGGTAAACTTTTATTGAATTTTCATTTATTTATTTATCTATTTATTTATTCAAGTTCGTTTTTTAAATATTTATTTGAATAATGGAATTTCCTTTAAATTTTGGTGTTTTAAATATAGTCCTACTGAGCCCTTCGCTCACATTTTTTTTGTTTTCAAAACTTTTCCCCTCTAGGTGGATATTAGCTTAGGATCGGAGAAGAGTCCACGGATAGGACATTCGAGCAACAGGAGAACCCTGTAGGCTCTAGTACAAAATGTAGATTCCACGACGGTTTATAATCGTCATGGAAAAATTTAGCGACGGTTAAAAAACCGTTGTGGAACAAGACCGAGTTTTCACGACGGTTTTTTACCGTCGTGTAATAGAATAATTGACGTGCGAGATTAGTGGGAGTGCTAATTTTCTACGATGGTTTTTGTGAAAATAGTCGTGGAAGGCGGAGCTTTCACGATGGTTTTTCACCAAAACCATCGTGGAAGAGTCCAAAATTGTCGTGGAAGTCGAGGCTTCCATGATGGTTTTTGATCAAAACCGTCATGGAAGGCCAGTTTTCACGACGGTTTTTTGTGAAAACCGTCGTGGAAGCTCGGCCTTCCACGATGGTTTTGGTCAAAAACCGTTGTGGAAGGTGAGGCTTCCACGATGATTTTTCACAAAAATCGTCGTGGAAGGCCTAGATTCCACGACGGTTTTCTGTGAAAACTATCGTGGAAGCTCGGCCTTCCACAACGGTTTTGGTCAAAAACTGTCGTGGTAGACGAGGCTTCCACGACAGTTTTTCACCAAAACTATCGTGGAAGCTCCACCTTCCTCAACGGTTTTTGACTAAAACCGTCGTGGAAATTTGGTATTTTTGAAAAAAAAACTTATCCCATAATTTTGATTTCCCACGGGATGGTCAATCCCGTGTGTTATCCGTTACATCAAGGCTCTAATTACATACAATAATTGCTGTACATTAAAAATTGCATTGTATTTACAAGATCATTTTACATTTGAGTTATTTTGAGCACTTTGTTAATCTACTATGAGGTGTACCTATCTAAAAAGCATAAACCTATTTACAAATTGTACCCACTCTAATCTAACTTTATATATACTGTATGTATATAAAAATCTTTTTTTCCTAAGGCTTGTATACCACTTGTAATTATATCCTGCATGAAACGTAGAATAAAAAAACCACATTCTATGTTTTCTTGTTATCTTGGACACTTACGTTTAGAATAAAACGTTCCGTTCAGTCGGTTTGTGACGTCAGTTCCCGCTTGAAGCTTCCAATCGTTAAGCGCCCTAATAATATATCATGTTTAAATAATAAATAAATTAATAGACGATACAATTATGTGAGACTAAAAACAAGTAATTTTGTAAGACAATATTAATACTTACAATCTTGTGGCTGGTAAGAAATCTTCACGTGGTGGGTGTCCGAGGGGGTCAAACCAATATATTTGGTCCTCCCATGGCGAAATAAGTCCTAACATCCAATGTTCTCCAACGTTGTATGGCAGAAAGAATAATTCCCCCCTTGGTACTTCAGCTAATAGATGGAGGAGTGATATGGCACGCTCTCTATGATCACTCTGCAGTCTCTTGCAGCACTTGAAACAATGGCAGGAGATATGAAGCCGAAATTTTACGCCATGCCTTAAAGTTTACAATATTCCGCCAAAAAACTACAATAAAAAATATTACAGTGCTTTTTGTTAAAACACCTTACAACTCTACGTATATGTTTAAAATACTGAAATAAGGCTGGAGTTATCACCTGAGGTATACGAGGATACAGTTTGCCCCAATTTCTTCGAAGCTGATGAAGTCGTAAACGTCTTCATACCCAACATAGATAGGAAAATCATTGCCAGTGACATTTACCAGTATCGGGCGCTGAATGGTTGACCCATCACGCATGAAAAAATGTGTGTATAGAGCTAACTGTAAAAATTCTTGAGGTACTAAAGCAAAGTTAAATGCACGCAGGTGCTCATTAGGAACGGTTTGTCCTTGGCGTTGTTGAACCTCAGGTTGTGATTCTCTTGCTTTTAGAGAGTTTTTCTTTTTTCGCCGTTTCTTTCCGCTTAGATCTTGGGGAACATGGCTAGGTACTCGACTCGTCTTTGTCAATGTGATGACTTCAACTAATCTCTTCGGCCATGCGACAAAGCTTCCTGCTGCTTCACTCACAGTTGTTGCTTCAAGTGTTGGAACAGGCAATTCAGCTGTTCTAACTCTGATGGTAGTGATGCTAATACGCACGTTCTCTTCCTCTAATAGTCGTCCATGAACTGTATCAGTTGGAAGGCTCTCCATCCACATCTTTCCTAGCGCAACAAGTATACACCCACTATTAACTCTATCCTCAACGAAGAGCCTACATTGTTTGGGCCCTTGACAAGGAGGTGACAATTGGACTTCTAGAGCTTTTGGAGCTTCTAGAGCTCCTGGAGCTTCTGCAGCTTCTGCTATAGTATTGAGAGGGTTACAACTAGCTTTGAAGTTGTTGCGTTGTGAGATGCTATCATCCGTCGACTTAACACGTCCTTAGGAAATGAGCTCAGTCACAAGACTTCGGAGTTCTACAATCTCCATCTGCATCTGCGACATTTGAGAATTCAATTTTGACGATCCTGGTTGGAGGTCGAAGTATTGAGACTGCTTCATAAACTTTGATTGACTGCGAACACGTCCTGAATGTTTCGGTTTCCCTAGTGCCCTTGTCAAAATGTCATCATTACCGACCGATTAAAAGCTCCCTTGACTTTGTTGCGTTGTGTATTCATCCTGTACAAGAACAATACAACCATGTTATTTAGGCAATCCTTCATCTGCCCGTTGTAAAATACAAATTAATTGTTCGTGTTTAGTAGACTTACAATCAAGTTAGAAATCTCAGTTACTTTTGGATTTTTAAACTGGCCATCGGGACCTTGACGTGATTTTACCCGCAACTCCTCCCGTGTTGATTGCACCCCTGTCTTTGCAAACTATGTTACGCTATATTAGTAATATAGTAATGTAGCAATAATTGATATATGTAGTTTGAGTTAATTAGTAACGTACCATGGATTACTCGAGCTCTTTATATCCCACTCGGCCAACCATAATGCAATATTCATTTTCTGCTCTTATTTTTCTTGCATTTGATGATAGCAGTTGGAAATTACTAGAATGTCGATACCTCACAAAAGCTTCCCAATCTTTATCGTTTATGGAGGGGTAGTAGTGTGCTACTGTAGGAGGCCATTTATATATATTTACATCATTCTCCGAAATGGAAAGGTATGGCTGTAAGAAGGTAACGTAGAGGTCGGATCTAAACACCTTTGCTAATTCACCGCAAACCTTTAAAGCCCTTTTCCTATACCAATTCTCAACTATGAAAGCTTCGTATATCTCTCTTCAAATCACATCTTTTACTTTATCTAAATCCTTAGACCTCCAATCTTTTGTCCATATTGGAACATGCTCTCGACTAAGAACTTCGATCCAACTGCTTAATTCATGACCGGGTGGGCCTTCTGGTTGGCCTTTTGAATCAAAAGTCACTTCAATTTTAAACCTTTCTTTTTCATCCAATGAATTTTTTTCATTAATGTTGACCTTCGGTCAAAGTCTACTTTTGGATCAAAATCGGTTCGCCTTTGTGGCTTACTGTGACTATTTCCCTTGCTATATTGCGTTGCAGATGAAGTGCAGTCTTCGTACTCCTTCTCGTACTTGTCACTATCGAATTCGCGAGACATTGTACCTATGCAACGTATTCCAAAACTAACATATACATACTAACATTAATCACAAACTACACATATTCACATACTAATATCATGACTTGCACAATTTCACATAATTTTCCTCTAATAGAGATATTGACATATTCACTACAAATTGCACAACTTTCCATCTTCACATATTTAGAAGCTTATATATTGACATAATTTCACGTAATCAAATCTTAATATATTCATAATTACACAATTTCAACGACACTTTTCACATATTCATATAATTTCACATAATTACACATATTCAGAAGTTTACACATATTTATAATTACATATATAATTTCACAAATTGTACATATTCATATAATTTCACATGTTCAATATATTGACATATTCACCACAAATTTCACAATTAATTTTCAGCTTCACATATGCACAATTTCACCAAATGACATAATTCTACAGAATCAAATATTGACATATTAACATTTCTAATTGATTACATGATGAGGGGGGTAGGTGGGGGGCCAGGGGGGGCAGGGGGAGCTGGGGGGAGTTGGGCGGAGGCGAGGGGGGGGCAGGGGAGCTGAGGAAGGCGAGGGGGGGCGAGGCAGAGGGCGGCTGGGAGCGGGGGGAGCTGGGGGGGAGGCGAGGGGGGGGGG
>CAMOHE010030990.1:0-12860 GCA_946598075.1 Artocarpus hirsutus
CTTAACATACATTCAATAAATATGAACGTAAAGGGGACAAGATTTGGTATATAAATAATAAATAAATTCCTTATTGATAAAAATGTCTCCAAAAACATATTACATTTTTACTCCTTAGGGCATACATGTCAAACAAGTTTATCATCACCATCTAGGAATTGTTATTTAATTTTAAATTTGTAAGAATTTTGTAATTAAATAATCATTCGAAGAAGATGAATGTCAAAGATGGATAATAGCATTCCATAGGTATTTTTTGAGTCTATAATTTTTTGTTTTTTGAATTGTTGAAAATAAGATTGAAAAATTGCATAAAAATTGTATTTTTTAAAAGTCGTGATTTTTGCTCGCTCAACAGGCCGAACCAGTAGGCTTGACAAGTCGACAGTTGCAAACTAACAAGCCAAACCTTAAGGATTGACGGCCGTCCATGGGGTAGAATTCTGACGGCTCTAGCGGTAGGCCGAACTTTCAAGTTCGTCAGGCTGATCTATCATGATGGACAGTTTGAACTATGAGGTTCGATAGGTTGAAAGGTCATGACCGGTAGGCTGATTACACAAATCGACATGATGGTAAAGAGCTATGGATTTTCTAAAAAAGGTGCATTTTTTAGTGTAGTTTTGATTTTATTTTTGAGACAATTCTGAGAAACATTAAATTTGGATATGACCAAAAAAATGGAGTATTCAATCCATTTAGGATTAAAAACTTGAAGATGGATAATACATGAAGAAGGATACAATTTGAAGATTTAAGGATGAAGAATTGAATTCGATTGATCTCTTGTAATCTTTAATTTCTTTTTTCTAGGGTGGGACCATAATATTATGCCTATTTATTATTATTTTGCTTGTGGCTTTCCATGATTGCTTTACTTGTCTACATTATAATGATTTGCCATGTATGTTGATGACATGTCATATAGAATAGGGAGTACCACTCATTAAAAATTGTTCATGCATGTTTTTAAAATAAAACCTTGATTTCAAAAGATTGAGTGGGAGAAGGTTTTCGAAGAGAGGACCTATGGCCTCTATCGTTGGTCCAAAGGTAACACATGATGGTTCCGACCACTAGGAAGGGACTTCATCATGAACTAGGTTGGATCTCTAAGAGGATAAGTTATTTTAGCATGATTTATCGTTGCATACCCCTTGGTGGTGATTATAAATCATGGATAAAACATTAAAACGATGTTATACACTCATGTTGATTTTATTATTAACCTCCCCTAGGAGCTCTATTAATAAAATTAATGGCCAAGGAAAAGATAATCAATATATGCTGGATCATACGGGTCTTGGATGTCATATATTAATTAGAAGAGGATTTGTGTTCCCAATTGAATTTGGCAAGCCTCCCATAGGCGGCTTGTTGAATTTTGAGTTGGGAATTATCGTTATAAGGTTGTGATATTTTCATGGTTTTGACACATAAATACATTGTATGTTTTACATGATTATGTTATCTTACTAAATTATTATGGTATGTTTGCTTATGTTTGGTATATGATTCTTTATTGTAGATCTAAAATGTCTAAAAACACTTTATCATTGATACTTGACAAAAACCAATTAACTAGTGAGAATTTTAATGATTGGAAATAGAACCTGAATATCGTCCTGTCCTTTGAGAAACTGAAATTTGTGTTGACATGTCCTCCCGAGCCTATGGGAGATTCCAATAATGAGCAAATCCAAGCGTATGATCATTGGAAAGATGCTAGCAATCAGCCCTGCTGTTATATTATGGCTAGGATGAATAACGTGCTACAAGTTCAACATGAAAATCATGAGATTGAAAAGCAGATCTTAGATAATCTTGAAGACGTGTTTGGAGGCTAGGCCCTAACAAAACGGTAAGGGACACTTTGAAAACTTCTAAACTACAAACAAAGACCGAGGACATTTATAAAGGAGCATATAATGTTGGTCATGGGTTACCTTACTGAGGCTCAAACTAATGGAGCCAACATTGATGCTGAAAGATAGATAACTATGGTCTTTGAGACTTTATTGAAGCAGTTTATCTCATTTAGAGCTTCATTTAATTTAAGCAATAGACGAGATATGACCTTGACTGAGTTGATGAAACAGTTATAGGAGTGCAAAAATTCGATTAGTGAAACTGCTTCTAGTGGAGAGGCCAAATTGGCGGCTACCTTTGGTTCCAATCCCAACCCTGAGAATGGAAAGAAGCAATGGGCTAAGAATGGGAAGCCTTCTATTCCTACAAATGGCAAGAACAAGAAGAAGAAAAAGAAAAACCCAAAGAAGCTCAAGTGCTTTTTCTATAGGAAGGTCGGGCACATCAAGAAGAATTGCAAGGACTTCCTTTCTCAAGGAGGTAGGTGTGATCTTTTGGTTATTGAAATTTTTTTAGTTGAGGAATCCAATGAGACTTAGGTCATAGATTCTAGAGCAACTAATCATGTTTGTGTTTCTCTATAGAGGTTCAAAGAAATGAGAAGTCTGCTATATAAAGACTTCAAGCTTCAAATGGGCATTGGATCCTTAATGTTGGTTGAAGTAATGGGGATGTCCATCTTTACTTTGATAATTATAGGAGTTTAATTTTACGAGATTGTTTTAATGTTCCTAAACTTAAGAGAAATTTAATTTTTATAGCTTGTTTATTTAAAGACTCTTATGTAGTTTCTTTTAATAATAAAGTGGTGATTTGTAAAAACAAATCTTTTATCTATAATGGATAGATGCAAAATAATCTATATTTTATCAAACCTAAGATGGATTTACTACTAAACACTAAGTTTAATGATAATAACTCTAAAAGACTTAAAATTTCTCACTTTAATAAGAGTTATCTTTGACATTTGCGACTAGGTTATATTAACTTGAATAGGATTCAAAGGTTGGTAAGGGTGGAACTTTAAGTCACTTAAAGGTGGAATCTATACCACAATGTGAATCTTGTTTGGAGGATAAAATGACCAAAAGACCATTTAGGTCTAAAGGCAATAGGGCCGAAGGGGTTCTAAAACTTATACATAGCGATGTTTGTGGTCCTATGAACATTTGGGCACGAGGAGGGTATGAGTCACTTTTATTGATGATTACTTAAGGTATGGGTATATGTATCTAATGCACCAAAAAAGTGAAACTTATGACAAGTTTAGGTAGTTTCGGGCTGAAGTGGAAAAGCAATTAGGTAGACCCATAAAGGCACTTCTATCTGATCAAGGTGGTGAATACTTTTCTGATGAGTTCTTGGAACACTTATTAGAAAATGGGCTTCTATCCCATTTGATTGCATCAGGTACTCTGCAGTAGAATGGCATAGTTAAGAGAAGGAATAAGACTCTATGGGACATGTTTAGGTCCATGATATGTTATTCATTATTGCCTTTATCCTTTTGGAGATATGCACTACAAATCGCGTGTTTTCTTTTGAACAATGTGCCTTTAAAATTGGTTCCTCAAACTCCTCACGAGCTGTGGACAGGGAAAAGACATATTTAAACCATATTTGCATACGGGGATGTCCAGTTCATGTCCTATTTAAGGAAGCAAATAAGCTAGAAGCATGTTTAAAACTTTGTGTGTTTGTAGGATATGCAAAAAGGACTAAAAGGGGTTATTTCTATAACTCAAAGGAAAATAAAGTCGTGGTTTTAACTAATGCAACATTCATTGAGGAAAGTTACATGGACGACTTTAAGCTTCAAAGCAAAGTGGTGTTTGAGGAATTGGTAAGTGATTCAGTCACCCTAGGGGTTCCAAATGAAATCGTTCCAATCAGTGTAGAAAAACCAACCGAACAATAACCTACGAGGCTTCGGCATAGTGGGAGGATCAAGCGTCAACCCGAGAGGTATATGCTCAATGGTAAAACCTTCTCGACTTAACTAGAAGAACATGACAGGGATCCTTACACTTACAAAGAGGCTATAAAGGATGTTGATTTGAAACTCTAAACAAAGCCATGAACACAAATATGAATTCTATAGAGACTAAGCAGGTCTGAGAACTTGTGGATCTTCCCGAAGGGGTAAAAGCCATAGGGTGTAAGTGAATCTATAAGAGAAAGAGAGAAACAGATGCAAAAGTCAAAACCTATAAGGCTAGGTGAATAGCTAAGGGATACACACAAAAGAAAGGAATCAATTACGAGAAAACCTTTTCACCTGTAGCCATGCTTAAGTCCATCTGCATTCTATTGTCTATAGCTGCCGATCTCGACTACAAGATTTGGCAGATTGATGTCAAGACAGCTTTTCTAAATGGCTATAGTGATGAGTCCATATATAGTATAGCTAGATGGGTTCAAGGCCAAGGGTCAACAGGGTAAGGTTTGTAAGGCTGCTAAAGTCAATTTATAGACTTAAGCAAGCTTCCTGTCTTAGAACATAAGATTTAATCAAGTGATCAAGACTTATGGGTTGCACAAAATGTAGGCGAACCATATGTTTACAAACACATTAAGGATGAGAATGTGGTTTTTCTACTACTCTATATAGATGACATTTTGCTAATTAGCAATGGCGTAGGGACATTGTCATTAGTCAAATTATAGTTGACTAAGCAGTTTGACATGAAATACTTAGATGAAGCTAATTATGTTCTTGGTATCCAGATCTTTTGAGATAGAAAGAATGAAATGATAGCTTTATCCTAAGCGAGCTACATAGATAAAATTCTCAAGAGGCATGCAATGTAGGATTCTAAGAAAGGTGGGCAACCATCTAGGTCTAGAATTACTCTTTCTAATAAAGACCTACCAAAGTTTGATGAGGAAAGAGAATACATGAAGAATGTGCCTTAGGCTTCGGCAATGGGTAGTCTCATGTATGCCATGCTTTGTACACGACCGGATATTAGTCATGCGGTCGGGATTGTAAGTCGATTTTAGTCGGATCCAAGACTGAACCACTATGTTGCGGTCAAGCATATTTTCAAGTACCTGAGAAGGACTCAAGAGTATATGCTTGTGTATTTGGGTAAGGATTTAACTCCTCTAGGATACACTGACTTAGATTTTCAATCCTATTTGGATTCGAGAAGATTGACATTGGGTTTTGTGTTTACTCTGGGCGGTGGTGCCATTGTTTGGAGAAGCTTCAAGCAAGATTGCACTTCAAATTCAACAATAGAGGCCGAGTATGTGGCAGCTAGTGATGCTTCAAAAGAAGCAGTGTGGCTTCGTAAGTTCCTTGGGGATCTTAAAGTAGTTCCTGGTATGGATAAAGCGGTATCGTTGTATTATAATAACAGTGTGGTGATAGCTAATGTTAAGGAACCAAGATTTCACAAGAAGAGTAAGTATATTGATCAAAAGTATCCTGTGATGAAGGACTTCATTTAGGATGGGCATGTTGTTACATTCAAAATCGCATCTGAGTATAATTTAGCTAATCCATTCATGAAGACACTAACTGCGAGAGTTTTCGAGAGGCATGCAAAAGTTATGGGGATGCAAGATTTGTCATATTTGCTTACTTAGTGCAAGTGGGAGATTGTTAGACATGTATTCTCTAAAGAGTAAAAATGTAATATTTTTTTATAGACATTTTTATCAATAAAGAGTTTATTTATTATTCATATACTAAGTAGTTGTCTTCTTTATGTTTATATTTGTTGAATGCATAATAAGCAAACAAAAGTATAAGACTATCATTCTAAGCTTTTGGAATCAGGCATATGATGGATAGATTATGTAGAAGACATGATTCTAAAGGTGATGGTCTAAATCATAATATCCACAATCGAAGGAATAAAGTTGGACACTTTATTCATGCAAAGATTGTTATGTTGTCTATATCGCTAAAAGAAGATGGTTTGTCTTGGCCATCAGAGGTGGACTCCACGAATAGAAACATTAGTGCATTGTCATGGGTGACGATGTATTGGATCAGGACATAATAGTGTAATTAATTTGGATTAATAATTCTATCTCAGCAAATCAATTCACTTTAGAGAATCATATGTGTTGTATCTTAATCCTGAGATGAATAGTAAGCCCGTTGTCTTAACTTTAAGTCTTTTGATGTACCAAAGGGTGACCTCCATAATTTATGTTGATGCACATGCCGATACATTGGATGCATAACTCTACATAGCGTAGACTTGTTATTCATAGATACAGAATCTATAGCTCCTCTTTAGGAGTCGATGATATCCTCTTATATGCGTTATCCTATAATTGAAAGACTAAAGCGCTCAACCATTTGGAAATATAGGTATAACCGAATGGTATACTATCTTTACATGGTAAGTTTTTTGATGGTAAGATAACGAAACATAAGAGAAAAATAACCAGAAAGGTAAGACAGTAAGCCGATTATGGATATCCTATGGGGATACGATATATTATGATATGTTATGGATACTTAGCTATTTGGGCTTCATAATTTTATATAGTTCGAGAGTGCAGCTCTAAGCTTTTAGTAAAGTAATGTTAGAGTTGATAATTGTGAAATGTATATCTAGGATATTGGGTTTCATAATTATTGGGAGCTTAAAATATATAGGTCTATTAGGTCCTTTTTGTTAGCTCATAATAAATCTTGTAATGATATGGTATGCTTTTCTAATAAATTAGTGACTTATGTTAAATTATTAGATTGGCTGAATTTGGATAGGATTAGATAATTTATGTTTGTTTATCGGTTGAATTATTTTTGTGAAAATTAATTCAAGATAAATTTATTGAATTATTGGGAATATATATTTTGCTAAAGATTATCTAGATATGGTTACTTTATTCAAATAACTTCTCTATTGGGTTATTTGAATTAAAATGATAGATATGGTTACTTTATTCAGATAACTTCTCTATTGGGTTATTTAAATTAAAACTAAGACTTTATCCAAAGAATCTTGGGTGGAAAATAAAAGATTTGCAGGGATCATTTATCATAAGTTCGACAGGCCGATCTTTAGGTTCGACCTGCCAATGGAGTAAGTTCGGTAGGCTAATCTGCCAATTCGGCCTTCTGACCGATCGATAATCTGATCACTTATTTTTATGTGATTTTATCAAATATTGATCTAAATTCAAATTTTTGAGGCCTTATCTGATAAGGACTAACCATTGAGTCCAACCTCTATAATAGGGAGTGAGATTTCATAGTTATTGAGATCAATTGAGAGATCAAGAGTGAGCACTCTATACTGTGAGTCTCTAAAACTCCCTTGAAGAGCTATTGTTCACAAATTAGGAAAGGTAGTTCTAGGTATTTCTAAAATGGTTGGAATGAGAGTCGCCAGGGAAGAGCAGTGTGATGTGTGCCCACACGCACTCCGATCGTTGATAGAGAATAGCAAAGAAGATCAATTGGTTGAGGCTCTTCTAGAATGCCCTTTTCTTCACAGATTGTGGGAGCTCTAAGGCATACAAGGTTAGTAAGATCTGATTAATTTATGCATACAGCATGTCAAACTTATGTTTTAGAAAATACTCTAGTATAAAAAATTTTAATTTCCATTGCATACTATTTTTCCAACAAAACTTCCCTCTTTTTAACTTCAGGATGGAAGGTTTCCTAATCTTGAACTAATTTCTAATAGTTTCTCAGAACATTAGTGGCACTATATAGTACTAAATTTACTCTAGTTATAGAATCATGGAACTTATGGTGTAATTCCAAGAATCTTGATGCACAATAGGTTTTAAAAAAACCCTTGGTTTAAGTACTTAAATTCTATCAAACATAACTAATCGAATGCTTAATTATCAGATTGAAATTTTACTTGGATCATTGAGGATGTATTGACTTGTATCAACTTAACCATTTTTTAAATTTTTGCACTTTGTCATAACCGTTTATCTTATTGTCTGCTATCTCTATTTACAGTTAAGCATTCTAGCTTAGGGCTATTGGTTATTCCTAGAATATCTCAACATGAATAGTATTACTGAGCTTGTCATATTGCTTGTCAAAGTGAAGAGCATTCACAATCTGGACCATAAGTAAAGCTAATCAGATGGATGGAAATCGCGAATACAATAGCCTTTCAAGTCACGCACGTGAAGATATCTTGATCGGCTTTTAAAATTTGAATTTTTATTGTTTTAATCCCAATTTATCTCCAAATCTCCATATTAGCCCTTGCACCTAAGTTCCTACACAATTAAGAAAAACTAATTAATTAGAGGGGAAATTGCAATAAGTATAAAATTCTACAAAATTAAATTAAATTCAAATCAAATCAAATATAAAAAATAAAATCAAATTGACTAAAATAAAAAATAAAAAAATGAAATGAAATCATGCCTAAAGCCTAGCAAAAATATATGCAATTAAGTACAAAATAACTCTTTTTTTGTAGAGTTATCAATTTAGAAAAAAAAATGTGGCTAAAACTCTATATGAGTATACCAAATTTTAATAAGCATTATCAAATTTTATTAGGTGATAAAATTATTGTTTACTATTTTTTGTCAATTTTCCCGGTTACGACATAGGATTTGTTTTCTAGAAAGGATGAAGAGTAGGAGGGATGAGGACTGTGAAAGGTGGGGAGGATTACACTAATCCTTCATGTTATGAAAGAGCGAGAATTGAAAGGATAAATGGTAGTTTTATGCTTGATTATTAAATTGTCCATTTTGCAATTTATTAATAATTTATTTTGGAGGGTAACAAGTTTTTTCTAATTGAAGTTGGATGAATTTATTGGATCCTTCCATTAATAAAAGAATAAAAAAATAGTGGACCTAAAGGAAGAGCCTTTCCATCCATACTCCTTTCCCTCCTCTCTTTTCTCCACTCAAACAATAGATTGAGGCTCTCTTCTTCCACCCCTATCCTTCCTACTAAACACACTGTTAAGCTTGAGTTAAAAGAGGGGAATAAAATAAAATGTAAAAAAGGTTTTCACTTTAGCAAATGGGTTTGAATGAGGATGATAATTTGAATTGAGTTTTTGGAACTAGCTTTTTTCATGACTTGTTGACCACTAGATTTGGTCCGAATTAAATTGGTTGGTTTAAGCTGGTGTTGCCAAACGCTAAGATATTTGAAGTCCCAAGAAATAGTTTCAATGTCTCACAAATTTCGAACCTAAAATTTTAGACAAGAGTGTTGGAAAAATAGTACGCAGCGGAATTTTAAAAATTTTATATCAGAGTATTTTCTAAAGTACAAGTTTGACATGCTATATGTATAAATTAACTAGATCTTACTAACCTCGTATTCACCAAAAAGCTCCCAAAATCTGTGTAGAGAAGTAACGTTTCAAAAGAGCCTCAACCAACTGGTCTTCTTTGCTATTCTTATCCACGATCGGAGTAAGTGTGGGCTTACACGTACAGCTCTTCCTCAAGGTGACTCTCCTTCCAACCAATTGAGAGAACCCAAAGCTAGTGTTTGTGATTTGTGAACAAGAGCTCCCAAGGAGTTTTAGATTCTCACCAACAGAGTATCACTCTTAATCTCTCAATTGATCTAAAATAACTTATGAGACTCACTCCCTATTTATAGATGTTGAGTCTAGGGTCAGTCTTTATCGAATAAGGTCTCAAAAATTTGAATCAGAATCAAATTCGAATCAATATCGGATGAAATCTGCGTAAAAACGCGTGATTTTTATTTCACGCATAGGCAGGCTGATCTGCCTAGCTGGCAGGCCAAAATTGTCCATCGGTAGGCCGAACTTGAAGATCAGCATGTCGAACTGCCAAAAAAAAATCTCAACGAATCTTTTATTTTTCACCCAAGATTCTATAGGATAAAGCCTCAGTTTCAATTCAAATAACCCAATAGAGAAGTTATCTAATTAAAAAAACTTTTTCTAGATAATCTCTAGAAAAATAAATGGATTCCTAATAATTCTACAAGTTTATCTTGATATAATTTATCCAAAATTAAATCAACTGATAAACAGACAAGAATTATCTGATCCTAATAATTTAACAAGTTTATCTTGAATTAATTTTGTCACAAAATTAATTCAACCGATAAACAGATATAAATTATTTGATTCTTCCAAATTTCAACCAATCTAATAAATCTGACACAAGTCACCAATTATTGGAAAAGCACGTCGTATCATTATAGGATTTTGTGAGCTAGCAAAGGGGACCACATGGACCTATATAGTTCAAGCTCCCGATAATTATGAACCTAATATCCCAAATATATATTTCATAATTATCAACTCCAACGCTACTCCACTAAAAGCTTGGAGCTGCACTCTCGAACTCTATAGAATTATGAAGCTCGTATAGCTAAGCTCTATGACATATCATAGTGTATCGTATCCCCAGAGGATTATACATAATCGACTTAAGGACAAGTTTTGTCTTACCTTCCCGATTATTTTTTATTATACGTTCCATTATCTCACCATCAGAAAATGTACCATCTAAAGGCGGTATACCATTCAGTTACACCTATGTATCCAAATGGTTGAGCGCTCCAGTTTTTCAATTACAGGATAACGCATATAAGAGGATATCACTACTCCTAAAAAAGAGCTATGGATTCTATATCTATGAATAACAGATCTACGTAATCAAGAATCATGCCTCCAACGTACCAGCATGCATACCACTATTAAAATATGGGTGTCATCCTTTGGTATATCATAAGACACAGGTCAAGACAATGGGCCCACTATTCATCTCAAGATTAAGATACAATACAAATGATTATCTAAAGTGAATCGATTTGTCAAGACAGAATTATTAATCCAAATCAATTCACTTCATGTCTCGATCCAACACATTATCACCTATGACAACGTGCCAATGTTTCTACTCACGGAGTCCACATCCGATGGTCAAGACAAACTATCTCCCGATAGGGATATAGACAACATAACAATCTTTACATGAATAAAGTGCCCAACTTTATTCCCTCAATTGCAGATCTTATAATTTAGACCATCACCTTAAAAATCATGTCTTCGTCATAATCTGTCCATCATATGCCAAATTCTTAAAGGTTTAGACTGACAGTCTTAGACTATTGTTTAGTTATCATACATTCAATAAATATGAACATAAAGAGGATAAGATTTGGTATATTAATAATAAATGAATTCTTTATTGATAAAAATGTATCCAAAAACATATTACATTTTTACTCCTTAAGGCATACATGTCTAACAATCTCCCGCTTGCACTAAGTGAGCAAATACGACAAATCTCGCATCCCCATAGCCTCCACATGCCTCTCAAAGACTCTTCCAGTAAGTGCCTTCGTGAATGGATCAGCTAAATTGTCCTCTGACACGATTTTACACACCGTGACATGCTCGCCCTTGACAAAGTGCTTTATCACATGATACTTCCGATCAATATACTTACTCTTCTTGTGAAATCTTGGTTCCTTAGCATTAGCTACCGCCGCACTGGTATCACAGTACAGTGATACCGCTTTATCCATACCAGAAACTATCACAAGATCCCTAAGGAACTTGCAGGGCTACACTGCTTCTTTCAAAGCATCACTAGCTGCCACATACTCAGCTTCCATTGTTAAATCCAAAGTACAATCTTGCTTCACACTTCTCCAACTCATGGCACCGCCGCCTAGAGTAAACACAAAACCCAAAGTCGATTTCCTAGAACCCAAATAGGATTGAAAATCCAATCAATATATCCTCCATAGCCTCTACGTAAGTATAAGGATCCCTGTCATGTTCATCCAGTTCAACCAAGAAGGCCTCCCTATTGAACATATACTTTTCGGGTTGACGCCCAATCCTCCTACTACGTCGAAGCCTCTTAGGTTGTTGTTCAGGTTCGTTTGGTTTTTCTACACTGATCGGAACAGTTTCATTCGGAACCTCTAGAGTGATTTGATCACTTCTAAACTCCTCGAGCACTACTTTGCTTCGAGGCTTAAAGTCGTCCATGTAACTCTCCTCAAGGAAAATAGCATTAGTTAAAACCATGACTTTTATTTTCCTTTGGGTTATAGAAATAACCCCTTTAATCCCTTTTGGATATCCTAGAAACATGCAAACTTTCGAACATGCTTCCAACTTATTTGCATCCTTAAACAGGACATGAGCTGGACATCCCCATATGCAAATATGGTTTAAGGATGTCTTCCAATCCGTCCATAACTCATGAGGAGTTTTAGGGATCGATTTTGAAGGCACATTGTTCAAAAGATAACATGCGGTTTGTAGTGCATATCCCCAAAAGGATAAAGGCAATGATGAATAACTCATCATGGACCTTACCATGTCTAATAAAGTCCTATTCCTTATCTCCTCTATGTCATTCTGCTGCGGAGTGCCCGGCGCAGTCAAATAGGATAAAATCCCATTCTTTAATAAGTGTCCCAAAAACTCATCAGAAAGGTATTCTCCACCTCGATCGGATCGAAGTGCCTTTATGGGTCTACCTAATTGTTTTTTCACTTCAGCCTGAAACTCTCTAAACTTGTCAAAAGTTTCACTTTTGTGGTGAATTAGGTACACATACCCATACCTTGAGTAATCATCAATAAAAGTGACAAAGTACTCATACCCTCGTTGTGCCTGGATGTTCATCGGTCCGCAAACATCACTATGCACAAGTTCTAGAACCCCTTCAGCCCTATTGCCCTTAGACCCGAATGGTCTTTTGGTCATTTTACCCTCTAAACAAGATTCACATTGAGGTATAGATTCCACCTTTAAGTGACTTAAAGGTCCATCCCTTACCAGCCTTTAAATCATATTCAGGTTAATATAACCAAGGCATAAATGTCAAAAATAAGTCTTATTAGAGTGAAGTTTTAAGTCTTTTAGAGTTATTATCATTTATCTTAGCATTAAGCAGTAAGTCCATCTTAGGTTTGATAAAATATAGATTATTTTGCATCCATCCAGAATAGATAAAAGATTTGTTTTTACGAATCACCACTTTATTATTAAAAGAAACCAAATAGGAGTCTTTAA
>CAMOHE010030991.1:0-12644 GCA_946598075.1 Artocarpus hirsutus
AGATTTTAATTAAGTGAAATTAATGTGTAAAATGATGTATTAGTGTGCCTAAATATGATTTGAACTTAATTTGCTTATTTTGTAATATTTTCAATTTATTTCACCTCTTTATTATTTTAATTGTTACTTTGAATCTTTTTTAAAATAAAACAATTTGCCAAATTCCAAACAAGTCCCATTTGGAAAACTATGTACAAGTCATGGTTTTCACTTTGCAAAACCACCCCCTCCCTCTCTATATATTTCCCTCTCTCGTTCTCTCTTTCACTCACTCTCACTCTCTCTTTCAGACTCTCCTTCTCTCTCTCAGCATCTCTCTCTTTCTCTCTTTCCCTCTCTCACTTTGATTAAAAAAAAAATTTTGAGCTCAAGTCTTGCACCTCAACCATAAACTCAAATCAAAGCCCAAATTTGGGGTTTATTACTTTATTTCTCAAATTTCAAACTTTTCCCAAATTTTGCAATTCTCTTTGTATGTTGAAATCAAAGTTCCTTTTTGCTTAGAAACCCTTCTATCTAAGTTGTAGAACTTAAATCATCTAGAATCTAGGTTTGTTTGGACAAAAATTGGATAAAATCAAGTTTTTCTCTTTTTTCTCATTTTTAGATTTCCTTAAAAATATCTATTTAAAACTTGTTTAAAGTTGTTTAAATGTGTTCTATTATGTTTTTCTATCATTCATGAACATTATATATGCTTTGGGTATTAAAAAATAGGTTGGAAATGGGATTTCAAGTCGGGGAGGCTAAGACTCAAAATCTGAAAATTTCCAAATTTTTTCAATTTGGCAGGCCGATCTTAAGCATCAGTAGGGCGGACTCATGAGTTCGGCATGCCGGACTCACATTATTGACAGGCCAAACCTGGAGCAGTTCGACAGGCTGGTTTTGTACGACAGGCTGGTTTTGTACGGCCGGCAGGCTGAACTATGGAGTTTGGCAGGCCAAACCAGGAAGGTCGATAGGCAAACCGAGCTTTGTAAAATTGATGTTTCTCACCCATTTTTACTGTTTTGAACCTAGCTAAAGACTTTGACATGGTAATAAGATTTTGTGAACTTTAAAGGCACACTAAGACACCATAAGATAGCATTGTGATGTAGAATACTTTCAATTAGATATTAACGAACATAGTTTATAATTAAGATTGTTCATGGTTCCGTGGAGTTAATGTATAGTGGATCAGGACTATAGAGTTGAGACATGATGTAGGACATCAACGTAGGACTTTTACCCCTTCTTTGGTAACCATGCTTTTAAATGGTTTTGGCTGCAAATTAAATTCTTTCAAAATGTTTTCAATAAATGACTAAGAAGGATTTTTATAAGTTGTTTTCATAAACTACTAAAAGAGGTAATATTCATAATAAACCGCATAATGAATGTAAATGAACTCATCTAGTAAAATGAGATTTGAAGGATGATTTATACATTAGGGTTTGATGCTATATTCAAAGATCAAGTCGTGTAGAGAACGACCTTGGATGTGGGTCCTGAAACCCAGTTGGGCCACTACGGTGATGATATTTAACGGTTTGCCTAAGATAAGATAATGAATTCATTTTTAGTTGAATGAAGGACTATTTTAGTTAGAATGATTAAAATTGAATTTATTTATTGTGTTTTCTAGATATTTTCTTGAAATGATAAAATTTATATTTAAATTAAATGTTTTCTGAAGCTTAGTCCCTCCAAGCCTTTCGCTCACATTTTTATTTGTTTTTACTTTCCCTCCTCTAGGTGGACTTCAACTTAGGGCTGATTGGAAGTCTACTGAGTGAAGTCAAGAGCAATAGGGACTCTATTTAGGTTATTTATGCATTTAATTAAGGCATGTAATATTTTAATCTTTTCCTTCTTGTTTGGATTATGGTTATAATTTGATTATTGTCGATACTATGTGTGTGCATTAATATGGGTGGTCCGGTGAGGCTCAACTCATATTTATCTTTTCTTATTATTATATCTAATCTTGTTGCATTAAATTAGGGGTTTTATTTTAAAAAGTTTAAAATCCATCACATTTTTATAATTAACTTAATTCTTTAATTGTTGATTTGTAATTAAAAACTTGATATAGTTAACCTAAGTAAACTGCCACATAACCTTTTAGATTTCGGAGCATGACATAATGGTATCAGAGCCTGGTTTATGAACCTTGGGAATTGTGCACACACAAGGACGACAATAAAATACTATTGACATTCTGAATTTGTCTTCAAAATTGAGAGAATGGCATCTAGACGTTGTCCAGCTGTTGCTAACGTAAATCCAACCAATGAGGAAGGCATGATAGGGGCGATGTTTGCTGCTTTTTGGCAGATAGTAGCGAGGGCTAGGCTGGAAGATTTAGAGGCGAGTTGACAGTATGAGTACTTTAAGGAGTTTGAGCACACATCTATTTTGACTTTCGACAGAAATGGGGACCCACAGATGGCTGAATATTGGTTAGATTCAATGGTAAAACATCTAGATACCCTTGGTGTATCGGTGGAATATCGTGTAGAATTTGCTGCCTATAAGTTAGAAGGAAGTGTGAACACCTGGTGGAAGCAGACAAAACACATTGAAAACAACAAGAATATTGATTGGGACAGATTTGAAGAATTATTCTATGAGAGATATTTTTCACAGGGGTATAGGGATTAAAAGGTCGCCTAATTTTATCGATTAGAATAGGGCGATATGACGGTTCAAGAGTACGAGGCAAAGTTTACTGAATTGGCTAGATTTGCTCCATCTGTTATGGCTTCTAAGCAAGTAAAGTGTATAAAGCTTTAGGAAGAGCTTCAAGTATCCATTTGATGACAACTAGTTGCCTTGCGACCCCAGAATTATGGCGAGTTAGTATCATCAGCTTTAATTGTGGAAAGCAATTATGCTCTCTATTGCGAGAATCAGGCCAGGATGTTAGGAGGACCTTAAAGGGGTAATAAAAGGGGCAATAATAACCAACAAACTCAGGGGAAGAATTAACAAGGTAACGTTAACAGTGGGAGTAGCAACTCTTTAGGCAGGGGACGCAGCAATCCTTACAACTTCCATTGCCATTATTGCCAGCAACTAGGATACATCAAGAGAAACTACCCAATAAGAAATGCTCGACAAGGACTTCTACTTAGAGAAGGTGCAAGCCATTAGCCTTAACCTTAGACCTTACCTCCACCTCAACAACTCCTTTAATTGCAGTTTCATCAATTCACTCCTCTACAGCTGCAGTACCCAGTGCAAGGATATCAGCCGCAGAACTTTCAACGCAATGCCCTATAGTATCGAGCGCCCAGTATGGCTAGTGTGTAGTCTCCTTCACCACAACAATATTGCCAGACCAACCCTAGACCTAGCAATGCAAATAGAGGAAAAGGGAAGGCTCTAGCTCAAGTTCATACCACGAGTTCAAGGAGTTCAGATGCTCAGACCAGCAATACAGTTGTCAACAGTATGGATTTGGTTTCTCAATCTCTAGCACATGTTCTATTTGATACTGGTGCCACTCATTCTCTCATTTTGAGTTCATTTGTAGATGCCTTGGGGTTAAGAATAGGAGAATTTAATGAGCCTTTGATTATTACCTCACCCTTGGGGGGTGTGTGTGAATTATGTATGTAAATCTTGTAAAATAACGATTCGGGGTGAGACTCTGAAGAGTAATTTGATTGTAATCCCCATGAGTTCATATAATATAATCTTAGAAATGGACTGGTTGTTCAGGTATAACGCTGTTGCAGATTGTCACCTTAGGAAAGTAACCCTAGTGTCTGATAGGGGGACAACGATCACTTCCCAAGGTGGTAATGATCGAGTGATGAGTGAGCATCTCATGAAGCAATGTCTTAGAGGACGAAGGAATCTAGCTTGTTATGCCCTTCTTATGAGTCTAGAGGAAGATTCTAGTGCATTAGGAAGAAATACAATGATACCGATGGTTGATGAGTTCGATGATGTTTTCCTCAATGAGTTACCAAGATTGCCACCGGACCAGGAAATTGAGTTTGGTGTTGAGTTGTTTTCAAGGACCGCTCCAATTTTTGTAGCATGGACATAAATGAAGGAATTAAGAAAGCAACTTTAGGAGCTTGCAGACAAGAGGTATATTCAAAATAGTACATCACCGTGGGGTGCGCCAGTTTTGTTTGCCAAAGGGCATGATGGTACCCTCAGATTATGTATTGATTATCGGCAACTAAATTGAGTTACTATGAAGAATAAGTATCCATTGTTGAGGATTGATGATTTATTCGATCAACTAGGAAGTTCCCGATAATTTTTGAAGATGGACTTGTGATCCGGATATCATTAGCTCAGGATGAAGGAAGAGGATATTCCCAAGATAGTCTTTAGGACCCGGTATGGACATTTCAAGTTTCTAGTGATGCCATTTGGGTTAACGAATGCTCAGGTAGCTTTTATGGATTTGATGAACAACATTTTTAGGCCTTATCTAGATCAATTTGTGATCGTTTTCATTGATGACATACTAATATATTCTAAGACCTACAAAGAGCACAAGCAACATCTAAGGATCGTGCTTTAACTCCACAGGAGCACCGGCTGTATGCCAAGAAGGAAAAGTGTGAATTTTGGTTGACCAAGGTCAAGTTTTTGCGAAATATTATTTCCGAGCAAGGTATTTCAGTGGATTATTCCAAGGTAGAAGCCATCGTGTAGTGGGGATGACCGAAGAATGTGGTAGAGATCTATAGTTTCTTAGTACTCGCAGGATATTACAGGAACTTTTTGAAGGATTTCTCAAAGATAGTGGCTCCGTTAACATGATTGATTAGGAAGAATGTCAAGTTTGAATGGGATGAAGAATGTGAGTTCCCCTTTCAAGAGTTGAAGAATCGGTTGACCACTGCTCTAGTATTGATTATCCTGAGTAGTGATAAGCCGTATAAAGTCTATACTAATGCCTCAGGACGTGGACTTGGATGTGTACTAATGTAGCAAGGATGAGTAGTGGCATATGGATCACAACGGCTAAGGCCTCACAAGCAGAACTACCTCACTCATGATTTGTAGTGATTCATGTGCTGAAGATCTAGAGATGTTATCTCTACGGGGCGACATTTCAGGTTTTCTTAGATCATAAGAGTTTGAAGTACTTGTTCACTGAAAGGAATTTGAATCTGAGGCAACGAAGATGGATGGATACATGGAAGACTATGACTTCATGCTGCAGTATCATCTAGGAAAGGCCAGTGTAGTTGCCGATGCGCTCAACAAGAAGTCTTCAAGGATTCTTGCTTATTTGGCACTTAAGGACTGGAAAAGAGATGCAATAGTGAGTGAGTGCGGGCTACAGTACTATGAAGATTGCAATCAAGTTTTAGTGTATTATATGGAGTCAACCCCGGCTCTTGTTCAATTGGTGAATTAAAACCAATGGCAAGACCAACATCGACAGGGAATACGAATGTAGATTTAGAACAAGTTTAAAGAATGGAGAATACATGCAGATGGTTCATTGTACTTCAGGGAACATCTGGCAATACGTGCAATTGTAGAAGTGACAAAGGCCGTAATAGATGAAGCTCACAAGTCTCGATTTGCTATTCATCCGAGGAGCACGAAAATGTATCATGATTTGAAGAGACAATATTGGTGGAAAGGCATAAGAAAGGATGTTCTAGAGTATTTGCCAAGTGTGTAACTTGTCTTCAGGTGAAAGCCGAGCATCAAAACCCCGCAAGGCAGCTTCAACCACTTCTCATTCTAGGGTGGAAATAGGAACATGTTACGATGGATTTTCTCACTGTTTGCCACGGACGGAGCAAAGGCACAATGTAATTTAGGTCGTTGTCTATAGGTTAACAAATTCGGTGCATTTCATACCTTTCATATCGACGTGTTTGAGGAGAGTTCTTGGAGAGCTATATTTGGAGAACATAGTGAGGTTGCATGGAGTTCCTATATCCATCACTTCCAATCGAGACACTTGGTTTAACGCTAAGTATTGGAGGAGTTTCCAAGAAGCTTTGGGCACTGATTTGAATTTCAGTACAGCTTTTTATCCTTAAACCGACAGGCAATCTAAGCGAGTCATTCTAGTTCTAGAAGATATGTAACGTGCTTGTGTGTTGGATTTTGGCAAGAACTGGAAGAAGCAACTATATCTGGCGAAGTTTGCATACAACAACAGTTATCAAGCGAGTATCAGTATGGCACCATTCAAAGCATTCTATGGAAGACCATGTCAATCGCCAGTGTGTTGAGCAGAACCAAAAGACAAGGTCATTATCCGACCTGATGAGATCCGTGAAAGCTATTGGAAAAATTAATATGCAGAGGAATTTTAAAAATTTTAAATCAGAGTATTTTCTAAAACATAAATTTGACATGTTATATGTATAAATTAAGCTGACCTTATTGACATTGTATTCGCCGAAAAGCTCCCGAAATCAGTGTAGACAAGTAACGTTCCAGAAAAGCCTCAACCAACTAGTCTTCTTTGCTATTCTCTATCCATGATCGGAGTGAGTGTGGGCTCACATATATAGCTCTTCCTTAAGGTGACTCTCCTTCCAACTAATTGAGAGAACCCAAAGCTAGTGTTCATGAATTGTGAACAAGAGCTCTCAGGGAGTTTCAGATTCTCACCAGTAGAGTATCACTCTTAATCTCTCAATTGAGCTAAATAACTCATGAGACTCACTTCCTATTTATAGAGGTTGGGTCTAGGGTTATTCCTTATCAGATAAGGTCTCAAAAATTCAAATCAGAATCAAATTCGGATCAATATCGGATGAAATCAACGTAAAAATACGTGATTTTTATTTCGTACATAGGCAGACTGAACTTTCTCATAGGTAGGCCGAACTTGCCCCATCGGCAAGCCGAACTTTAAGATCGGCATGCCGAATGCTGAAAAAAAATTTCAGCGAATCTTTTATTTTCCACCTAAGATTCTATAGGATAAAGTTCCAATTTCAATTCAAATAACCCAATAGATAAGTTATCTAATTAAAACAACTTTATCTAGATAATCTCTAGGAAAATAAATAGATTCCTAATAATTCTACAAGTTTATCTTGATATAATTTATTCAAAATTAAATCAACTGATAAACAGACAAGAATTATCCGATCCCAATAATTCAACAAGTTTAATCTTGAATTAATTTTGTCACAAAATTAATTCAACCGATAAACAGACATGAATTATTTGATTCTTTCAAATTTCAACCAATCTAATAAATCTGATATAAGTCATCAATAATTAGAAAAGCATGCCGTATCGTTACAGGATTTTGTGAGCTAGCAAATGGGACCAAATAGACCTATATAGTTCAAGCTCCCGATAATTATGAAACCCAATATCCCAGATATACATTTCATAATTATCAACTCCAACGCTACTCCACTAAAAGCTTAGAGTTGCACTCTCTAATTCTATAGAATTACAAAGCTCGTATAGCTAAGTCTCCATGGCATATCATAGTGTACCATATCCCTATAGGATTATCCATAATTGGCTTAAGAACAAGTTCTGCCTTACCTTCCAGATTATTTTTATCTTACGTTCCATTATCTCACCATCTGAAAACTTACCATCTAAAGGCGGTATACCATTCGGTTACACCTATGTATCCAAATGGTTGAGTGCTCCAGTTTTCCAATTACAGGATAACGTATATAAGAGGATATCACTACTCCTAAAGAGGAGCTATGGATTCCATGTCTATGAATAATAGGTCTACGCTATCAAGAGTCATGCCTCCAACGTACCGGCATGCATACCAATATTAAAATGTGGGTGTCACCCTTTGGTACATCAAAAGACACAAGTCAAGACAACGGGTCCACTATTCATCTCAGGATTAAGATACAATACAAATGATTGTCTAAAGTGAATCGATTTGCCAAGACAGAGTTATTAATCCAAATCAATTCACTTTATGTCCCGATCCAACACATCATCACCTATGACAACGTGCCAATATTTCTATTCACGGAATGCACCTCCAATGGTCAAGACAAACCATCTCCCAATAGGGATATAGACAACATAACAATCTTTACATGAATAAAGTACCCAACTTTATTCCCTTGATTGCAGATCTTTTGATTTAGACCGTCACCTTACGAATCATGTCTTCCGTATAATCTGTCCATCATATGCCCAATTCTTAAAGATTTAGACCAACAGTCTCAGACTATTGTTTGCTTATCATACATTCAACAAATATGAACGTAAAGTGGACAAGATTTGATATAAATAAATTCTTTATTGATAAAAATGTCTCCAAAAACTTATTACATTTTTACTCCTTAGGGCATACATGTCTAATAATCTCCCACTTGCACTAAGTGAGTAAATATGACAAATCTCGCATCCCTATAGCTTCCACATGCCTCTCAAAGACTCTCCCAGTAAGTGTCTTCGTGAATGGATCAGCTAAATTGTCCTTTGATGCGATTTTGCACACCGTGACATGCCCGCCCTCGATGAAGTCCTTTATCACATGATACTTCTGATCAATATGCTTACTCTTCTTATGAAATCTTGGTTCCTTAGCATTAGCTACCATGGCACTGTTATCACAATACAGTGATATCGCCTTATCCATACCAGGAACTACCTCAAGATCCCCAAGGAACTTGCGGAGCCACACTACTTCTTTCGAAGCATTACTAGCTGCCACATACTCGGCCTCCATTGTTGAATCCGAAGTGCAATCTTGCTTCACACTTCTCCAATTGATGGCATCGCTGCCTAGAGTAAACACAAAACCCGAAGTTGATTTCTTAGAATCCAGATAAGATTGAAAATCTGAGTCAGTATATCTTAGAGGATTTAAGTCCTTACCTGAATATACAAGCATATACCCTCGAGTCCTTAGGTACTTGAAAATATGCTTTACCACAACCCAATGGTTCGGTCCTAGATCTGCCTGAAATCGACTAACAATCCCGACCGTATAGTAAATATCCGGTTGTGTGCAAAGCATGGCATACATGAGACTACCTACTGCCGAAGCATAAGGCACCTTCTTCATGTATTCTCTTTCTTCATTAGACTTTGGAGAGTCTTTTTTAGAAAGAGTAATTCTAGACCTAGATGGTAGCCCACCTTTCTTGGAATCCTGCATTGTATACCTCCTGAGAATTTTATCTATATAGCTAGCTTGTGACAAAGCTATCATTTTGTTCTTTCTATCCCAAAAGATCTGAATACCGAGAACAAAATTAGCCTTACCCAAGTCCTTCATGTCAAACTGCTTGGTCAACCATACTTTGACCGATGACAATGCCCCAATGTCATTGCCAATTAGCACAATGTCATCTATATAGAGCGGTAGAAAAACCACCTTCCCATCCTTAATGTGTTTATAAACACATAGCTCATCTACATTTTGTAAGAACCTATAAGTCTTGATCACCTGATCAAATCTTATGTTCCAAGAACGGGAAGCCTGCTTAAGTCCATATATTGACTTTAGCAATTTACAAACCTTACCATCTTGACCCTTGACCTTGAACCCGTCTGGTTGTTCCATATAAATGGACTCATCAAGATAACCATTTAAAAAGGCCGTCTTGACATCTATCTACCAAATCTCGTAGTTGAGAGCGGCAGCTATGGACAAGAGAATCCGGATGGACTTAAGCATGGCTATAGGCGAAAAGGTTTCCTCGTAATCGATTCCTTCCTTTTGCGTATAACCCTTAGCTACTAGTCTAGCCTTAAAGGTTTCGACCTTTCCATCCACTCCTCTTTTCCTCTTATAGATTCACTTACACCTTATCGGTTTTACCCCTTCGGGAAGATCCATAAGCTCCCAAACCTGATTAGTCTCCATAGACTTCATCTCTATGTTCATGGCCTCTGTCCAGAGTTTCGAATCAACATCCTCTATAGCCTTCGCGTAAGTGTAAGGATCCCTGTCATGTTCATCTGATTCAGCCAAGAAGGCCTCCCTATTGAACATATACCTCTCAGGCTCCCACTACGCCGAAGCTCCTTAGGTTGTTGTTCAGGTTGGTCTGGTCTTTCTACACTTATCGAAATGATCTCATTTGGAACCTTTGAAGTGATAAGACTCCTCAACTTCTCAAGCACTACTTTGCTTTGAGGTTTAAAGTCATCCATGTAACTCTCCTTAAGAAAAGTTGCATTAGTTGAAACCACAACTTTATTTTCCTTTGGGTTATAGAAATAACCCCCCTTAGTCCCTTTTAGATATCCTACAAACATGCAAACTTTCGAACGTGCTTCCAAATTATTCGCATCCTTAAACAGGACATGAGCCGGACATCCCCATATGCGAATATGGTTTAAGGATGTCTTCCTGCCCGTCCACAACTCGTGAGGCGTTTTAGGGATCGATTTTGAAGGCACATTGTTCAAAAGATAACCTACAGTTTGTAGTGCATATCCCCAAAAGGATAAAGGCAATGATGAATAACTCATCATGGACCTAACCATGTCCAATAAAGTCCTATTTCTTCTCCCCGCTATGCCATTCTGCTGCGGAGTGCCCGACGCTGTCAAATGGGATAAAATCTCATTCTCTAATAAGTGTCCCAGAAACTCATCAGAAAGGTATTCTCTACCTTGATCAGATCGAAGTGTCTTTATGGGTCTACCCAATTGTTTTTCCACGTCAGCCCGAAACTCCCTGAACTTTTCAAAAGTTTCGCTTTTGTGATGCATCAGGTACACATACCCATACCTTGAGTAATCGTCAATAAAAGTGACGAAGTACTCATACCCTCCTTGTGCCCGGATGTTCATCGGTCTACAAACATCACTATGCACAAGTTCTAGAACCCCTTCGGCCCTATTGCCCTTAGACCCGAATGATCTTTTGGTTATTTTACCCTCCAAACAAGATTCACATTGAGGTATAGATTCCACCTTTAAGTGACTTAAAGGTCCATCCCTTACTAGCCTTTGAATCCTATTCAGGTTAATATGACCAAGGCGCAAATGCCAAAGATAAGTCTTATTAGAATGAGAAGTTTTAGGCCTTTTAGAGTTATTATCATTCATCTTAGCATTAAGTAGTAAGTCCATCTTAGGTTTGATAAAATATAGATTATTTTACATCCATCTAGAATAGATAAAAGATTTGTTTTTACGAATCACCACTTTATTATTAAAAGAAACTAAATAAGAGTCTTTAAATAAACAAGCTATAGAAATTAAATTCCTTTTAAATTTAGGAACATAAAAACAATCTCACAAATTAAATTCCTATAATTATCAAAATAAAGATGGACGTCTCCCACTACTTCCGCTAAGACCAAGGATCCATCGCCCATTCGAAGCGTGAAGTCTTCATGAAACAGACTTCTTGTTTCTTTGAACCCCTACAGAGAAACACAAACGTGATTAGTTGCACCGGAATCTATGACGCAAATGTCACGTGATTCCTCAACCAAACAAGTTTCTAAATATAGAAGATCGCACCTACCTCCTTTGAAAAGGAAGTCCTTGCAATGCTTCTTTATATGCCTGACCTTCCAACAAAAGAAGCACTTTCGCTTCTTTGGGTTCTTCTTCTTCTTCTTCTTGCTCTTGTTATTAGTAGGAATAGAAGACTTCCCATTCTTGGCCTGTTGCTTCTTTCCATTCCTAGAGCTAGGATTGGAACTAGAAGTAGCTACCATGTTGGCCTCTCCACCCGTAAGAGACTCCCTGATTAGTAGTTCAAACTCCTATAACTGTTTCATTAATTCTATTAAGGTCATATCCTGCCTATTGCTCAAATTAAAAGTAGCTCTAATTAAAAGTAGCTCTAAACGGAATAAACTCCTTAGACAGAGTCTCAAAGACCATAGTCATCTGAGTTTCAGCATCGATGTCGGCTCCATTGGTTTGAGCCTCAGTGAGGTAACCCATGACCAACATCATGTGCTCCTTTACAGATGTTCCCGGCCTCTGTCTACAGTTTAAAAGTTTCTGAAGCGCCCTTTGCCACTTTGTTATGGCCTGGCCTCCAAACATGTCTTCAAGATTATCTAAGATATGCTTCGCAGTCTCATAATCTTCATGTTAAGCCTACAGCACGTTATTTATGCTTGCCATAGCATAGCAGCGGGCCTGATCGTTTGCATCTTTCCAACAATCGTACGCTTGGAATTGCTCATTAGTTGAGTCTCTTGTTAGCTCAAGAGGACAAGGGGTTGTCAGCACAAATTTTAGTTTCTCAAAGAAAAGGACGATATCTAGGTTTCGTTTTCAATCATTATAATTCTCTCCGGTTAATAGGTTTTTGTCAAGTATAGAAGATAAAGCGTTTTTAGACATTTTTAATCTACAATAAAGAATCATATACCAAACATAAGCAAACACTTCATGATAATTTCGTAAGAGAACACAATCATGTAAAAAAATACAAATGTGTTTATGTGTCAAAACCTTGAAAATATCACAACCTTACAACGATAATTCCCAACTCAGAATTCAACTAGCTCCTAGGGGAGTCATGCCGAACTCAATTAGGAACACGGATCCCCTCCTGATTAATATATGCCATCCAGGACCCGTATGATCCAGCATATATTAATAATCATTTCTTTGGCCATTAATTTTATTAACAGAGCTCCTAGAGGAGGTTAATAATAAAATTAACATGAGTATATAACCATCGTTTCAATATTTTATCCATGATTTACAATCACCATCTAGGGGTGTGC
>CAMOHE010030993.1:0-12014 GCA_946598075.1 Artocarpus hirsutus
GTTTCGATGAATTGAGTGATACTTTGTGTAATGTGGATACCTAAGAATAATAGTAAATTGTAATATTTATATGTATGTATAAGTGTGAAACCTGGTAATGGTTAACTATGGTATCCACAAGATATGATCATAATAAACTTCATAATCTGGTATATGATGTAAATTAACTAACCATGCAGTTTTAATGTGGTAATGAATAAACCTTAAGATGGGTAATGATTTTTCCTACTGGGCATGTTGATGCTCATCCCTATCATATCTACATCTCTCAGGTGGAACTCAGTGCAACTTATTTGACGAGGAATAAGCAACAACACTGTTGAATTCGTGTTGGAAGATCTTTGTTAAACTGTAACTCGTCTAGATTATGTAAGATTCGTATTTACTTTGTGATGACTATGTTAAGTTATTTGGGAATTGTAATATGGTGATGATGACTGTATTTTAAATATTTGATGCTACATTAAAAACTGTGGTTTGTATTTTAAATATTTATTTTTGTTCAAAGACCCATGGGCATTGTTTAATAGATTTAAATAATATTGAATCTAAGTTTATTTTTATTTATTCAATACTGTTAACCCCCATATAGGGGCGTTACACTTACCCCTTAGATGGATATCAGCTTAGGATCGAAGAAGAGTTCGCTGGCCGGACTTGCGACTAGTAGAAGATTTGGGTAGGTTGTAGTACAACAATTTAAGGCATGTATAATTCTTAACTTTCTATTTTATTTTAGACTATGGTTGTATTGTAATATTGTCAGTATTATGTGTGTGCACAAGATGTGGGTCTTGGGACCCATTCTCGCCTCACCTTCTATTTTATTATTATATTATTTTATTATCTCCTCATCGTTTATTTTATTTTATTATTTTATTTGTTCGAATATTATAACTACTCGTTTTAAATAAACGATTTTAAAATTATCACATTTTTGTTTATAAATTTAATTATAAAATCCAGTTTTTAACTAAATCTCTGTTTAATTAACTCTATTAATCTACCACGTCACCTCCCATACTCCGAGGCGTGATAGCACTTAAGAAGTAAATTCATTTGGTTTAATAAGAAGAAAATCCATATAAATAAAAAATTATCACCACTTGGTTTTTTTTTTTTTTATGAAATGATTTTTTTTTTTTTTGTTCAGCAAGTGGAATCATTAGTTTAATTTACAGTAAAAGAATTAATAGTTAGGTTAAATCTAAAGAAAATTGATATAAAGGAATCTATCTCTCTCTCTCTCTCTCTCTCTATATATATATATATATAGTGTAATGAAGCATTCATCGCCAATTGTTAACTTCTTTGTGATCTCAATAATATACCACTGTAAGGGCGATTTGGTATAATTTTTTTAAAACAATGACCATCAAGATAAGATGAAATGTGTTATACATATGAGTATATATTCAATTAAAATTTTAAAGATCAATGCTGTATATATTGATCTCAAGAGCCTTTTTTTCAGTAGTTGTTTTTTTTAAATTGTACACTGATTAGATTATTTGATCATATTCCTCTTTGAATTACCATGTAAGTTTGTTTAGTTGGTGGATGAGTGAAAAAAGGAAAAACAATACCATTTAGGTGTAGGGTTTTTTTTTTTTTTTTTTTTTTTTTGGTATTTTAAAAGGGTGTAACTAATAGGATGATGGGTGTTTTAAGAAGGGGTGTATGAACAGTAAAATATGAGGCCTCAATAGACACGCCCATAATCATTAAGCATCCATCCGGTCTCTTGAAGTAGAAACAAAATAGCAACATAAAGGACAACAAATCCAAGAGTATCCAAAAGTTGTTGATGGCTGATTGATATGAAATTATGCATTCTTATAGACGACAGTTTTAAAAAGCATCTTTCCTCTAGTAGTATTCACCGTCTTCATTGCAGTTTGCTTGAACTTGAGACTCTTCTATAAGTTAAAAACAAAGTATATTTGGTTAGAATATGACTACGTCAAGCTATATGAGTTGATTTTAGAAACACTAAGTGAAATTAGTTTTACCTGTGGAGGGAACGGTTTGTTGAACGTCTCCAATGTTGAACCAACAACAGTGGAGTGTGTTGGGACAAATTCTGGAGTGGTGGCAACTGATCTTGGCACGATAAACGTTGACTGGAAAGCTTGTAGTGGCACAATAGAGGACGCTTGCGGGCCTTCTTTTGCCTTAGCAGTTTTGGTAGACTGGCTTTTTTGCAGTAAATGTCATGACAAATATTTGATTAAACCAAATTTTCATTACTATTTTTACCATGTTTAGATATCTTCTTCTCACACATGTTCGGATGTTATAATCTTCTTTTCCACAAAATCCACGTTTGACGTTGTTGAATACTCTTTTAATCTTAGTACTATTGGGTGGGATTACCTCATCATGCCCCAACTGTCGAACTTTCTCAAGTCGTCCTTGTTGTGTCTTATAGTTAGGCTTTCTCAAGGGTTTTTTATCACTCGCTGGCCAATGATCTTAGTTCCTTGTGGAGAAAATCTGCTACCAATGGCTTACATAATCTCCTGGATCCTCAGGGTTATGCCAAATGCAACATATAGCATGATTACAAGAAATGCCATATATGACCACTTTCGACAAGAACATATCCGACCCCACAAGTCAACTGCTTTCAATCCTTTGGCACTTGTGACTTGGAAATTCCCCCTACCGCACCATTCAGCTTTGTGGCCAGCAGTGTTGTCCTTGTTCCTTTCAAGTATGACAGATATTCCTTTTCCAATCTCTCCATGCCAGTTGTTTATATGTAATCGTTGCTTGCTAAGTATCTCAAGCAAATACATCCAAATCCTCTCAAGTAAGCCCAAAATTGGTCTTTCCCTAGCTACAAGACTTGAGCCAGCACCATTGAAGCTCGCACATAAATTGTTGATCAAAATGTCACATTGAGGTGTTTCAAAATGTGATCTACTCCAATGAACCGGTCCCTTAGCCACCAACCACTCATAAGCCTTCGCATCTTCTATTTTAATAGCTTCCATAGCTTCCATTTCTGTATCAAATCGTGGGATAGTGAGGACCCTTGCTGCATCCTTTATTTTCTCCTCAAGTAATTGTCCCTTTAAATATTTGGTGAAGTTCTCCTGTAAATGTCACGCACAATGCCTATGTTCTGTCTTGGATTTTCCTTCCCCCCACAGACCTTTTAAGGATTCCATTAGCCTTTTTTGTTTGTCGGAGTTATTTATTTTGACATTATCTCTCAAAATCTCTAAAAACCAACTCCAACTTGGTTTTGTCTCTGCCTCTACAACCGCAATTTGCTGTGAGAAACATTGAGTTGTTCGTATATGATGGAATTTCAAAATTTTCCTCACTAATAATGCCCATCCTTCAATCTTTCGTTCAAGAGAGAGCTTCTTGTTTGCAATATGTGGCTGTACTACGTAATATAGGCGTGTCGAGTATAATCTTAGATTACTATTTTTGGGCTAATTTTATTTTCCTGCCAACATACTAACAAATTAGTGTTAAAATGACTAATCTGCCCTTTTTTAGTTGTTTATATTAAGCTTAAGTCAACAAAAGTTAGTCAAATTTAACAGAAGTTTGATGGAAGGAGGTTCTTGGCTAACGGAATAGATCTTGAACGGATAAAATAGTGCATTTTGAAAATCAAAATACAAAGTGATATAAGTGACATAGTTCGGGGGACAAAGATAAAATTTATCCCAAACAAAATCCTCAAGTTGCCTTTCTTTTATCGCCATTCCACCACCATCAGTGTAGCTAATTAGCATTTGGCATTTATAAGGTCAGATAGAAAGTATATATGTCCAGCATCACTAGTAGTTCATTAGCATTTTCGTGCTAATTCGTCCCTCTAGAGAAAAATTGTATCTAGGCATTTACCTGTCAATCAAACCGCATAAAGTAAGGCTTGAATTTAGTATTACACATAAAGGGGGAAAAAAAAAAGCGCTTATTTTTTTATTATTTTTTATTTAACTTAAACTTGGCTGTAATAACTTAGTTTAATCCTTAAAATTGTGATTCAAACCAAATTTGCTACCATACTTTTTCTTATAAAATTTGAATTTTAAACCAACTTTGAACTACATTTTCAAACTGCCTAATGTTTAAATTTATGGTTCATCTAAGACTAGTAAGGTTACATCTCATCTGAGAATTGCTCCTCATATAAGGTTACATCATGTACCTAGTTACACATGTGGCCGTTATCCATATTTACTTCATTCTATTTTCCTGCAGTAAAGAAATGCAGGTGGAGAAATGTTTGGCTTGTTTGGTTCATATATTTAAACAGAAAGTTTAAACAAAAATTTAAATTTATAAGAAAAAATACTATAGCAAAATAGTTCGAACTGTAATTTAAACTTATAAAACAAACCTGACACTCAAGTCAGGTTTTTTTTCTTATGCGAGGTGCAACATGTCTAACAGAACAAATTCAGCATAATATGCCTGCTTGAACACTTTAATGGAACTCATCATCTGGCATATGCTGACAGAATGCCACAAAATAAAAGTTTGCGAATACAAACTTGCTCATACAGGCAAATGAACATGTCAACAAGTTTTCTACAACAAGACAAATCAGCGCCCAAAACCGTTCTTTTTTCAAGTTTTTTTGAGACATGATCTAGCGTGTTATCTCCATAGATTCATTCAGGTGTTGATCATCAAAAACCGATAGCTTGTCTTCTATCTCATTGCAACTCGTATGATGAAAAACTGAATCCCAATCTTCCCTCATTTGTAGATTTCAGTTCCAGCTTCTGGAATGGGCTGCAGGTTCATTCAAGCAAATTTTGTCATTTTCTTCTATTATACTTGAGCATAGAGCATGCCACAAATGAGGTTGCAAACTCAACTAATTATAAATTCAGAAGCATAATAAGCCTAGAATTTGATCTACATCGCTTTGAAATGCCTAGTACTTAAATCTTAAACTGAATATTTGAAGAAAGAGAACAGAGGACCAAAAATTGAAGCGAAGAGATGAAAAAAGTGCCACGATGAAAGAAAGAAAGAAAGAAAAGCCATTAGTTCCCTCTTTTTCAAAAGAGGAAACTATGTAGTATCGAAGATGCTTTGACAACCAGGAAAAATGAAGAGAATGAAGACCTGCTATTAGGATCATAATAGAAGCCATTGATTGATCCATCACTACAAGAAAAGCATACATAGTAAAAGCCAGCTATGGTTAACCCGCAGTCCGTTCCAACATTCACAAAATACTGCTCTTTCCATCTCTGCACCGAGCAAATGAATTGTTTGAAAGATCTTACCTGGCATATAATACTTTACCCTTTTATCGAATGGCAAAAATATGCGAGATGAGGTTACCATAAATATATAAGGATAGTTGCTCAGGTCCAAAGATTTTCCTCCATCAGCTTCCACTTGGCTCTGTTGGAAAAAATAAACGAATAAATAAACAAATCGGGGATCTTGAATAGTTTTATATGTCTGTTTAAGAAATCTGGATCCTTACTGTGAGAGGACCAAACGAAGTAAATTTCGTCCAGTGCCTTATATCATCCTCTGGTCTGCCAAGAAATTACAAACAAGTCAGAAGTAGATAACAAATTTGTTTGTGGTTCTGATTTCTCAATAGCCAGCCAGTGAAAGGCATCATAAAATCAGTACTCCCGATGGTACCCTTAATACAGTAATGTATGATAGGACCCACAATTAAAAAAGAACTTTACTCTCTATTGACGAAAGATGTTGGTACACAAGAAATGAAATGAAACAACAAAACCAAACAACACTCTAACCTAAGTGGAAATTTGAGTCCTACCCACCTCGCCCCACTTGGTTTCCGAAGATAATTCCCAATTAACCAAAGGCCTGCTCTTATCAGGCACTAGTCCACTTATGTATACTCCCAACCTCTTCTAATAAACGCTAACTAATTGCTAACAGATCACTACTAAACGATAATAAGAATTCTATAACTGACTACTAACTACAATTCTCTGTTACTACTAACAGGTGCCTATCAATATACTAGTAGCTATTTAAACAGGCTCAATGAAAGGTATAATAATGCCTGGAAAAAAAAATAATAAAAAGAATGAAACATACGTTGCTTCCCATTTGCCAGTGAAGAAAGTATAATTCTTCGTGTCAACAATTTCCCCCTCCCAAAAGGTTACCACCTGACAGACGTTAAAATGGAAATGTAAATGCTACGATGATGACTTTAAAATGAAATAAATACTTAGAAATGAAACTACAGAGCTGGAATCTCTATATTTTCTTTTTTTAGAACAATATCAAAAACGATATTGTTTCGTCAAAACATGTTATTAACATAATGAAAAGCTAAAGAGGGAAATGTAAGCAACAAGCGGTTCAAAGTCACATTATTATCACAGTACAATCTTACCAAAAAGCCGTAAATATGTGACATTTGTACGAGGTCAAGAAACGGTAAGTGAAGCTTTGAAACTTTTGGAATTGGGATGAATACATTGATTTATGACGCATCCGGAATATAAACTAGTTCAAAATTACTTGAGTAGGATGGTCATCAAATAATGGTAAACAGCAATTCTGGACTTCTGAGAAGTGTAGGTGCAAGTCAACATGGTATAAAACGATGATAACAGATGTCTTAGTACCTACTCTAAATATAGTGAAGAGAAATTCTGATAGAAAGGCAGCCGCTTTGCTCTTTAAGATGTATGTATCCTTTTTTTCTTTTTTTTTTTTCTTTTTAAAAAGGGAGCCGCAATTTCATTTGCAATCCTAACGATTTCCAAAAACAGGAAACAAGGGAGGACAAGAGGCAAGTCAGACAGTTACAAAGGTTGACATATGAAGAGCAAAGATTTCTTACTGGTGTATCTGCCATGGGAACGTTGAGGGCTTCCATGGTACCACAAAGATAACCGTGCTCAAGGTCACATCCTTGTATACAGACATTTACCCTCCATGCTTCATCTTTTTGTAGACCCGAAACATTCTGTGTACCAGAGAAGGTCTGTAAAAGAATTAGAACATTAGGATCAACAGAAGCTTTGTACCTCTTTTAATCTTAGTTCTTATGCAGAATTTTTTCATGACAACATTAACGTGTAATAAAAATATCAAATAAGAATAACAACAAAGAGAAGAGAACGGGTGAAGTGACCATGAAAGAGAAAGAAGGATAGGGACAAAAATAGAAGAGAAGTTAGAAGAACAGAGAGAGAGAGAGAGGGGTAAGAAATTAGAGGGGGGAGAGAGAGAGGAAAAAAAAAAGATGAACAATAGGAGAAAGTCTGAATATTCAATGTCATTAATCAACTCTGGATTGTGATGACAATGCTCATCCCTATATATACGGAAGAAAAATGACAAGCGAAATAAACAAATAACAAAAACCACCCAAACATCAGCAGTTGTAAATTAACTGAAATAGTTTTTGGGAAACTAACTGAAAGAGGTTTGATATACTCATTCAAACTCTTATTAACTACTAAAATTAAACTTAATGCCACTCTCTATATTTGCACCTAAAACAAGTGTAGAAATGATTCTTCGGATCGTCATCAACTGGGCTCCCTCTCCACCTCAAAACAAAAAAGTAAGATTCCCAAGTGGCGATTCTTTAAATGACCTGTTGCAGCCAATGTGCAAAAATAGGACTAACATTTTCTTTCAAGCCCGGTATTCAATATCATGGTTACCGAATGAAAGCTTCAAACTATCTAACAACGTAAATAACGAATTGTACATCTCCATCTTCCATGTGCTAGAAACATACCAATTTGATGGGCATACAGGGTGTGTTGAAAGACAAGGAATTAAAAAACCAATATATATATAAATAAGGAGTATCACTTCATTTGCTTGCCAAGAACATCACCGCTTTGGTGAATGAGAGCCAGAATCAATGGTTTTGGCCAGCAGATGGCCTACTAATTCTGCGATTAGCGCTCTCACACAGTCACACTATGCCAAGCAGCCCGACTCACGCAAACTCAGGGCTACAAACTTAAATGAGCGAACAAGAGAAGGAAATGGGAGAATGCAAGAATTCCAATATTTATGGATCACCTAAACATTTTAGCAAAACAGAAAAGTATGAATCATCGAAATAAATACTAGTATATTACTTGCAATTTTCTCAATGTGCAGCCTCGATTCGCGCCGCCTCTTTTTGTTCCGAATTCTTCATTGTTTGTAAACTTTTTCACTTCTTTTTTTCATTTTATGGCATTCTTATACATAGAAAAGCTAATTTAGGACACAAGAAATCTCCAATTGCAAAACTTTGGACGATTCGCAACGGAATAAGGCGATTTGCGGAGTAAAGCGAAACGGGTAAACTATAAATCTTGAACCTATCAACTAAAACTCTTCAATTCAATCAATCACAAGTGCAAGAGCTTAACAATAAAATTATTTCTATAAAATCCACGCATAAAATTAAGTAGAAGTAAGGTGAAAAGATAAAATTTACCTGCCCAACACTCAAAAGGGTACAAGCCTGGGGTGTCGTATGTCCAGAATTTGCTTCTTCTGACAGAGAACCACATGTGAAAAATACCAAATTTTGTAACATAATTACACCCAAAAGAAAAATGAATGGATTGAAAATATCTTCAAAGGATTTAAATTTTTTTAAGGTAATATTAAGTAAGACGATAAAATGAAATTTCGAGCAAAGGAAAATAAAAGCTCTAGGAGATTGGAAAAATGTTAAAGGCGAGTAGTTGTGGAAGGAGAGGAAGTACCAGAAACCTGAGAAGGTGCAGAGCTCTCCACCACTCTCACCGGCATTTCTTTCCGTTTATAATCTGATTTTCCCACAAACAACTAATATCTATTCTGATTTCACGCTTTTGTTTTTTGTTACGACGATAAAAAAATTGAAAATTATGAATTATAACCCAAATCCTTGGAACTCTGTTATAAATGGCTGCTACTCCCGTTGGTATGTTTTTCGGTGTTCTTTTGATATATTTATCTCTCCTGTTTGTGGTTTTTTGGTTAATTTAAAAATTATATTTTTAATTTTTAATTTTATCAAATATATATTTTTATATTAAATTTAATATATTAATTTATATTTTATTTCAATTAATAGATGATTTTGACATAAAAATAACTAAATTATTTTGAAGTAAAAGATAAAAAAAAAAATTTACAACTTTTAAAAAATAAGAAAAAAATAAAGACACATAAAACGCCTATTTTTGAAAGTATTCTATACATTTTTAAGACAAAAACTTTAATATAAAGTTTTTTTAAGCTTTAAAGTTATCTTCTTTTTTTAATTTGAGAGTATTTTGGATAATTTTTTATATCAAAATTGAAGATTGTTTAGGCAAAGGTATAAATTTATGTATTAAATCTAATCTGAAAGTATAAATTTAATGAGGTCAAAAACCGAAGGTATATTGTTTGAATAAACCTAAAATACATGGTATAAAAAGCTAAATGACCTTTTTTTGTCACTTATCTTTTTGTACCATGCATTTTAGGTTTATTCAAAGAATATACATTTAGTTTTTTATCTCATCAAATGTATATCTCAAGGTTATATTTTTTTTTTGGTAAAAACTATATGGTATCCGGACCCACCACATAGAGGCACGAACCCACAGAAAGGGTCCCTCAACTCTAGCGGGAGTAAACCCGACTAATCCAGATTCGAGCTGGGTCGGACCCATACGAGGGAAGCTCTTCCAACACCTGTTTCTCCATACACAAGACTCGAACTCGAGACCTTGCTTAAGGGAGAATGAGCTATCTCAAGGTTATATTTAATACATAAATTCAAACTTTCTCCAAGACAACACTCAATTTTAACCTTAAAATTTCCAAAATAGCCCCATGACCACCACCCCCACCCCGACCCCTTCATTTCTTTTCCTTCCGCCTCACCCCAACTGCCCAAATAGCAACGTTGTCGCCAGGCCAATCATCTCCTTTACTTATGGCTTTCCAACAAATGCCCTAACAACAACAAAACACTATTAGAAAATAATACGCAGCAAAATTTTAAAAATTTTAGATAAGAGTATTTTCTAAAACATAAGTTTAACATGCTAAATGCATAAATTAATAACAGATCTTACTAACTTCTTTTGTATACCGAAAAGCAGCAGGAATCCGTGTAGAGAAGAACATTCTAGAAGAGCCTTAACCAATTGGTCTTCTTTACTATTCTCTATCCACGATCGGAGTGTAGATGGTTACACGTCGTATAGCTTTTCCTCCGATGACTCGCATTTGAACCACTTGAGAAGACCTAAAGCTATGGTTTTTAATGTTGAACAATAGCTCTCAGGGAGTTTCAAAATTTCTCTCACTAAAGTACTCACTCTATGCTTCTCAAAATGATCTAAATAACTAAGAAAACTCACCCCCTATTTATAGTGGTCGAATTAGGGGTAAAACTTATTAGATTAGGTCTCAAAATTCAAGTCTGGATCAATTTCTAATAAAAAACACGTCAAAAATGGGTATATTGATTATGGCATGTTCAGTAAGCCGGTTCGGGGAATCGACATGTCGAACTTACGTCATTGTCAAGCAGAAGATTCCCACCGGCTTGCCAACCGTACGATAATCTAAAATCCTCAGAATATCTTATTTTCACTCAGAAATCTTAGATATAGCCTTAGTTTTAATTCAAATAACTCAATAGAAAAGTTATCTGATTAAAAGAGTTATATGTAGATAATCCCATAGTAAATAAAATATTATCCAAATAATTCAACATGTTTATCTTGAGTTAATTCACAAGCTTAATTCAATTAATAAACTAACATTAATTATTAAATCCACTCTTATTAAATTTCAGCCAATCTAATAATTTAACATAAGTTACTAATATGTAAGAAAAATACACCGTATCATTATAAGATTTATTATGAGCTAGCAAAAAGAACTTGATGGACATATATAGATCAAACTCCTATAATTATAAAATACGATATCTCAGATACATATTTTATAATTATCAATTTTAACATTATTCCATTAAAAGCTTAGAGCTGCACTCTCGAACTATATAAAATTACAAAGGTCCAATAAGCTAACTGTTCATGACACATCATAATGTGTCACATCCCAATAGGATATTCATAATCAGCTTACAGATAAATTCTGTTTTACTTTCCTGATTATTTTTATCTTACGTTCCATTATCACAATATTGGAATACTTACTATCCATAAATAATATATTATTTGGTTATACCTATGTATCCAAATGGTTGAGCACTCCAGTATTCTAATTGCAAGATAATGCATATGAGAGAATATCATTAACTCTACAAAAGAGCTATGGATTTCAAATCTATAAATAACGAGTCTACGTGAATCAAAAGTCATGCATCTAATGTATCGGTATACGTAACATCATTAAATCAGGATGTCACCCTTTGGTACATTAACAAACATAAGTCAAGAATAACGGCCCATTAGTCATTTTAGGATTAAGACACAATATATATGATTGTCTAAAATAAATTGATTTGAACAAATAGAATTATTAACCAAATCAATTCAACTTTTTGTCCTGATCCAATATATCAGCACTTATGACAATGCATCAACGTTTCTACTTGTGGAGTCCCACTTCGATGACCAAGACAAGCCATCTTCCATTAGGGATGTAGACAACATAATAATCTTAGAATGAATAAAGCGCCTAACTTTATTCTGTCAATTGTAGATTTTATTATTTACACCATCATCTTTAAGATTCATATCTTCTGCATAATTTGTCCATCATATGCATGATTCTTAATGGTTTAGACCGACAGTCTCTGTGGCGTCCGGCCCGAGCGTACTCCCTCAAGCCTCCATAGGACCCACCTTGCGGGGCCCCCGGACTTATGGCTCTTATTGGTAGACCATCCCCGTGCCGCCCACTCATCCGTATTGTCCTCTCTGGCCCCTCAGGGATTTCTTTCGCGTCCCTCGGGTTCGAACCTCAAACCTCCCTTAAGAGGTTCTTATTTCCTTCTCGAGTACCAATTAAGCTCTAGCTTAATTGGTACTCGAGAAGGAAATAAGAACCTCTTA
>CAMOHE010030997.1:0-10815 GCA_946598075.1 Artocarpus hirsutus
AATACGAGGTTCTGAAGTTGCTTTTTTTTTTTTTTTTTCCTCACAGAAAAGGCATCATTTACAGATATGGTCACAAGTAAGACAGTCAATGGGGTCACTATCCAATGAGATGAAGTGCCGTGTACCATAAAGTGCTGCATTTTGACTTGATCGTAGTCTACCTTTTTTTTTTTGTTTGATTAATTGTTTGAATAGTCTCCTAAAACCAAACTCTGCGGTGTTGGACTGTAATTTGTCTGTAATCTGTTTTTTGAAAATAAAGTTGTCTTAACGTAAAACTTCATGCAAAACCACATATTTCTATGAGGACGACTTGAATTAAAAAGGAACTAATTATATTTGAAAGTGAAATGGAAACTGACATATTTAAATGCGTGACACGGACCTATTTATGATCCATTCATATTTACTTCTTCTACCATTGCTTCCCATTGGGTTTGCTTTGATTGGTTTACTTTGATTTGTTTAAGCAATGTGAACTGTGAGGCAGTGCATTTTGATTTGTCATGCCCCAATGCATATTTTCCGTTACACATATATGCAAAATAGAACTTAAATGAATGCAACCATCTGTGAGCTCTGAACTTCTTCTACTATTGCTTCCCATTGGGTTTGCTTTGATTTGTTTATGCAATGTGAACTGTGACGCAGTGATTATTGTCTCATATTTAATTAATAATTGTTAATAGTCTCTCTATCTCTCTTTTGATATTACCAACATTCTACCATAAAGACCTAATTTCTAACCTTATCTATTGAAATCTTTTTTTTTTTTTTTTCTATATCTCACATGTAATTAATAACTTATTCCAGACATATATATGTATATCTTTCTCTTAAATGATTTCCATATTTCACTGATTAGTTCTTCTTCTTGTTTTTTTTTATCTTCTTGTTTTGGTTAATAGAAATTGAACTTGATAAGTGGTTTGGTGCTACATTACGATCGTTGAAAAAGGGCTGGTTGTGATGAAACTCATTTTTGGCTTTGTCATGATGGTTGAAGTGTTATTATTGTAGATTGTCGTGCTTATGATGTCAGTGTGCTCCTGGTTGATTATGCATAGGAATTTCCTGTTTGGGGGTTTTACTTTGACCATTCCATCGGCTGTTACTTCCGATGTCGGTTGGACCCCCAACACGTGTGAGCTCTCCCCACCCTCTGTCATCTATCGTTTTCACCCGTCCTTGTGCATTTCAACCGGCCGTAGTATTGCCACGAACATTATATGTTCCAATCCACAATGCTTACGATCCTAATGTGAAATGGAAGAAGCTATAGTTTTGAGCCAGATTTATGTCTAAATTGTTATTAATTCCTTTTGTTACGTTGTTTTCTTGTATTATATGCATTTGCATGGGTTGTTGCGGGCACTGTGATTGAATTGTGAAAATAGAAAAGATGAAGAAGAAAAAAAAACAATGATGAGGCACCATTAATTGGAGCAGACAAAATGAGAAGGCATTGTTATTACGGTTGGTGGACCATCAAAAGGTATTGTTATTACAGTTGGTGGACCATCAAACAATCGCTCTTGGACGACATCCTTCAGCGGTTGATTGGGACTGGTGGGCTTTGGAAATTTTTGTGAAAATTTTAGCATTTCAATAGAAAATTTTACCCAACACCCGTAGTACACCTCTAGGCATTAGTATTTCAGTAGAAAATTTATAATTGTTGAATTGTTGGAATGTTGCTATGTTATTATTATTAGTTTTTTTTTGCACATCATTTTGTCTTTACAAATTCGCACACATATATTCACTGCTTTTGAATAAAGAAGCATGTGATTTGTTTTCTTTTGGTGTGTTTTTAGCTTACTTATTTTGGAAAGAAAATTGATTTTTAGGAAGAACTACTTGCAAAATGTGAAAAAAATCAATACGCAAAATCAAAGAGTTAATAAAGTTAGAAGAGCATTTTCTATTATTCATATTGTGTTCACTTGCACCAAACAAGGAATTCTCATAGCATTCAATGAAATGAAAATAATTTATTTCATAAATCAATGTAATGCACTTTGGAAAATAAGTGTTATTTTCCTATTAAATTTTCTTAACTTTCAAAAGGAAGCACGAAAAATATGAATCCAAATCATTAGTGTACCAAATATATATTCATAACTCAAATCAGGATTCCAAACACTTACTAAACATAAACTTAGATCTTCTACCTAACTTGAATTTTTAAAAACTCTCATAACCAAACACTAACTCGTATTACAATTCAAATCACAATACTCAAATCAAAAGAATCTGAATCACCATAATTTGAATCCATTTGCCAAACGGACCCAAAACTACTTAGAGTTCAAGAGCCAATTAACAAACTTAATTCCAATAATCCTAAATTTAATATCATAGTAATCATGAGATAAATAATAAAAGATATTCCAAATAATAATTCATAAAAATATAATGATAATCCAAACAAATATCCAATTATGCTACTCATTAGTTTTTATCGTCGTGGGTGGTCTATACGAACAATTCACTTTGTCAGGGATTCAGATGCCACACGGTAAAGTCTACCTTTTATGTGCGTTCTTAGACATAAATAAATAAAGAAACAAAACCTAACCTTCATACCTAGAAAAAAAAAAAAAAAAAGCCCAAAAGGGTAAAAGAAGAGCAAGCGTTAATGTTCCTATTGGAGATTAAGGTGAGATTCTTCCATTCATGAGTTTATCTTGAATTTTATCTTAAGGTGCATGTGTCCTGCCTAAGGTATGGCACGCGATATTCATTAAAGTATTTCATAATCTATTGATTTAGATGATCCACTAAGGATACACCACTAAACATGTCATTATAAAATCTCCTCTTTAGTTGGAGATTCTTTAACTATGTCCCCTTGCAATGTCTAATCTCCAAACATCTTTTAACTTTCAAACTAGTTAACTTCTAACTTTTCTTGCTACTTTGTTGCTTTTATTCTTTCCACACTTTTTTCATTTTTCTTCTCACCTTTCCTTTTTATTTCTTTCTTTCATTGTATTTAAAATTAACATTCTAAACCCACTTGGGATTGAAAGTGTTCCAAAGACGTACGGCAACTTTAGCAATTGTTCGAGCCAAGATTAACAGGCTTTTTTTTTTTTTTTTTTTTAATGGAGACTAAGAATAGGTACAGATCTAAACCTATGTTCAAAGTGAATAGAAAGTCATTTTGTGCAATTGATTTCGTAAAAAGGAATTTTTCTTTTTCTGGCGTGCATCATGTCGATGTGGGCCTTCACAAGGGAAATGCAAGTAGAGGTCTAGCTTTATAACAAGTAAAATTCAGAGATATATGAACCTTTCTTTCTTTCTTTCTTTCTTTTTTTTTTTTAATCTCTTCCTTCAAATAGCATTCTTAATTTTAGCGGAGTGCAACTATCAAATTCATTAGACTCAAAGTCGAAATTTTCCGGTACAATGATGAAAGACTGGTGGTGAAAAATGTTATAAATAATGTATGTTGTATGGTGTCCAAGCTGGTCAAGAACTCAAAGATAAGCTCTATTTGTTATTTTAATTCCTCTGTTGTGCTTGGCAAAGCTACGAAAAATCTCTAGCAAAATCCCTAGCTTTTCAAATATCTTAATCCTTCGTTGGCTTTCCTTTTTATGGGTTCAATTTGTTGGAGAAAAGTTAAGTAGCTAGATACTATTTTCTTTACCAATTTTCTAAATACTCCCTTTTTTCATAGCAAATGGTTTCTTCTTTCATTTGTATTCATTATTTTAGAGGGAAAAAAAAAAATCATACAACAAAGTTTGAGAGATCTTGAAAAAGATAATAATGCAGGAGAAAACTGTAATCGGTATAGCCAGAATAGGGCGCTTAGAGCTATTGGTTTTCTAAAATGATTTTAGAAAAAATATATAGAAACATGGTAAAGCTATAGAACATATACAACAAAAATTTTCATAATTTTTGTAAAGCAACGCCATAGAATATATTAATTTAATGCTTAATGAATATATATAAAATTTATGCTACCCGGTTGAAGTGATAAGGCTGGAAATCATCTACACGAATTATTCTCTATGTGAAATTATTGTCTTCCTCGTCTAGTCCTTGCCATCGAACAAATGAACGTGTGGGCCTAGAAAGGAACTAGGACTTCTAGAATCACTCTACAAATTTTTAATCTCCTATTATGTCACGCCCCGGAGTACGGGAGGTGACATGGTGGATTAATTTAGTTAATTAAATAGAGATTTAGTTAAAAACTAGGTTTTAGGATTAAATTTATAAATAAAAATGTGATAATTTTAAAATCGTTTACTTAAAACGAGCAGTTATAATATTTGAACAAATAAAATAATAAAATAAAATAAGCGATAAGGAAACAATAAAAACAATAAAAATATAGGATAAGGCGAGAATAGGTCCTACTGGCCCACATCTTGTGCACACACACAGTACTGACAATATTACAATACAACCACAGTCCACAATAGAAGAGAAAGTTAAGATTTTACATGCCTTGAATTTTTGTAATACAACCTACCCAAACCTTCTACTGGTCGCAAGTTCGGTCAACGGACTCTTCTCCGATCCTAAGCTGATATTCACCTAAGGGTAAGATTTTAAAACAAATAAAATGTGAGCGAAAGGCTTAGTAAGACTATTTATTTAAAACATTTAATTCTTTAAAAAGGAAGTTTCATTAATAAAATAAACATTTAGAAAACGAACTTAAATGAGCAACAGATAAATAAACAAATAAATGAATAAATAATTAATCAATTAAATAAATGTGGAAGTAAGAATCCAATAAAGACCTTCTTACCAAAGTAAATTTATAGGTTGACCAGAAATAATAATATTTTCTTTTCCTAGGCAAACCATATGTAATTCACCACCGTAGTGGCCTAGTTAGGTTTCGGGGCCTACCCCCAAGGTTGTGCATTATACGATCCGATCTCTGATATGGCATCATGCCTTTAAACATAATATTATATATATATATATATATCTTCCTATGATTATTAAAATCTCTTTTTTTTTCAAATATAATCATTTATATTCATTTTGAGGTTTATTATGAAAAATCACCTCAATTCTGCCATTTATGAAATCAGCCAATAAAAATATATTTTCAACCAATCATTTGAAAACCTTTTTGTTAAAAATTTCTTTTGTGGCCAAAATATTTAAAACTAGCTACCAAGGAAGGGGCAGAAGTCCTACCTCGATACTCGTGTCTATGTCCCACATCGTAATCTGAGTCCGCTATACGTTAGCTTCGCGAATCCATGTACAACCTTAAATGAAAACTAGGTCTATTAGTATCTAGCGTGATATTCTCTATGTTACTAAATCATCTCATGGTATCCTTGTGTGCCATTTAAGTTTATAAAATCATTTTACAAAATTGAAGTTTCAATCGGGGTTCAAAACGATAAAAACGGGTGAAAAATCACAAAATTTCATCATGCCCGATCGGCTTACCGGTCGCCTTGGTTTGGCCTGTCGGAAAGCCAAGTCTGGTCGGTCAAACTTTTCTAAGTTTGGCCTGCCGGTCGGATGAATCCAGCCTGCCGATCTAGAAAAATTCTAGAATTTTTCAAGCACGGGTCTCGGCCTCCTCGAGCCCAAATCTTCAATTTCAACATGTTTTCTTAATTCTCAGGCACGGGTAATGATCATAATTGATAGAAAACATAGTATATTACTTTTTAATGCTTCAAAACAAGTTTTAAACAAAATTTTTAGAAAAATCCAAAAATAGAGAAAAATGAGAAATCTTGATTTAAATCCGTTTTTGATGAAACAAAGCTTGTATTCTAGTTATTCTAAGTTCATCTAACCTAGATTGAAAGATTTCTAAGCTTAGATTTCAAAATGCAAGAAAATTTTAAAAATTGAAAAAGTTTAGAAAATTTGAAACTAACCTCGAATCAAAGCTTTAAATCGAGTGTGTGGTTGTTCAATCGCGTTCCCGAGCCTCCAATCCACTAACCCGAAGCTTGAGATTGAATTTTGTTTCAAAATTTTTGAGAGAGAATGAGAGAGAGAGAGTGAGACCGTGAAAGAGAGGAAGAGAGAAAAAGAGAGAGAGAGATGGGTGAGAATGAGGGAAAGAGAGAGGGAGAGTGAGGTTTTTATAAAGAGAAGGGAAGCAGTTTTCAATACCACATCCCGCACATGGTTTTCCAAAGTGGGACGTGTTGGTCATTTGATAAATTATTTTGTTTCAAAAATTAAAATAGCAATTAAAAATAATTAAGAGTAATTAAAAATCACTAAAATAATCAAAAATATCATAAATTTAGAAATTTCATATAATGATCAAATTAAGTTTAAAATATTCATTATAGCACACTAATTTACCATTTTACACATTAATAATATTTAATTAATTTCAAGATGTTACATATTAATCTCAATACATAAGCAAAGCAGGGCTGGTAATGTAAGAGCACTTCTTCTCTTTTCTCCCTACTCTACATGCCTACTAGGAAAAACTGGAAGAAATTTTGAAATCTAACCAAGACTCCTAATTATGTATAATCCTTCATTGGCTTTCCTTTTTATGGGTTCAATTTGTTAGAGAAAAGTTAAGTAGCTACATACTATTTTCTTTACCAATTGTCTAAATTCTCCTCTTTTTTTATAGCAAATATTCTTGCATTTGCATTCATTATTTTAGAGGAAAAAAATCATGCAACAAATCTTGAGAGAGCTTAAAAAGGATAATAATGGAGGAGAAAACTGTGACCAATATGGCGAGAATAGGGCGCTTAGAGTTGTTGATTTTGTAAAACAATTTTAGCAAAATATAAAGAAATGTGGTAAAGGTACAAAACGTATGTAATAAAAATTTTTATAAATTTTTGTAAAGCAATATTATAGAATATATCAATTTAATACTTTATGAATATATTTAAAATTTATGTCTACTTGGTTGAAGTGATAAGGTTGGAAATCGTATATGGGAATTTTGCTTTATATAAGACCACTATCTTCTTTGCCTAATTCTTGATACCAAACAAACAAACTATGAGCATAGAAAGGAACTAGGGTTTCTAGAATCATTCTACTAACTTTTACTCTCCCGCTAACATCAACACATTAGCAAAGTAGGCTAGTAATGTAATGACCCAAAAAAATTTAAAAATTAATAACTATGATTAATTAAGGATTTTTCTCTCATTACTCAGCTAAGAGCTAAGGAAACTACAAGTGTAGCATTTATTAACACGTAAATTTGAAGATTTTACTAGTTGTAAGACCTTAGAGATAGATAATATTGTGTATGCACAATTTATTTACTTTATTTATGAAACATGTAACAATGTAATGTTATGATAGTACATTAAAATAATTAAAAATAATTATTTAATGTGCTAGAACAAAAGTTTATGATTTGTTGATTTCATGCATGAGCCAAAAAGATGATGTTATTTGACAAAAGTGGAATTTCCAACTTATTATGATGATGTGAAAAATTCCTATATATGATATCTCTTCAGTAAAAGAAACCCATATCAATAGTGATCATGAGCTCCATACCATAATTTAAAAAAAATGGTGAGCACCAAGTTTAAGTATGCAAGGTTTATGACAATTTTACTAAGATTAATCTTAAAATTAGAGGAGATCAAAAAGTAAGATAAGAATTTCAACAAAATTATAAGATCATTGGAAGTTCGAGAATTCCAATATTTTGAATGTGTATAGTTAATTATTATACACTTTAATAATTATGTAAAGTTTACTATTATTGTTGTAATGACAATAATAATAATAATAATAAAAATTGTCGTAGTAATAGTAAAGAAGAAGAATGGCATTAATAGGATCCACAAATGTTGATTTATTGCTAAGATGCGGACCCATAAATGGCTCTTTACAAGAAGTAGTCCGTAAAGCACAATGTTGTGCTAGATTTGGAATTGTAAATTAAATTGACTTTTAGATAGTCAATTTAATTTATAAAACTTTTATGAAATTTCAACTATTGTTTTTATAGTGAAATTTGAAGTTTACGATATGAAAATTGTTAATGAAAAATATATGTTTTAAAATTACATTTTTAAAGTTTCAAAGTTTAAAAAAGAAGACGAAGAAAATACATATATATATATATAAATAAAAAAATATAATAATTATGTTGAGCAAAGTTTTAAATACATAATATCTTTTTTAGAATTCATATACATATATATACATATATGTGTACACAGTTGTGAAAATAGTTAATCATTGGTTTTGAAGACAAATGTATCAAAGTTTACTGTTTCAAAACTAAATCACGAAAATCCATATAATATGGATAAATTTATGAAAATGAGTTTTATGTCAAAATGAATATTTCAGTAACACAACAATACGATAAGAGAATTTGAAATTTATGTGATTATCTTTAAAGTGCAAATAAATTACAGTTTTTAAAAGTACAATTATATTTACAAAAAATTTAAGTTTACGGATCAAATTTGATCTGCCCGACACAACACAGTTTAGACTGTGTAGATACAAATGGTCTATGAATACATGAAGAAAAAAAAAAGGCCAATTAGATCAGCTCTACTTTCTCTCTCCTCAAACTCAGTCCAAGATCTGGCCACCATTTTCGACACCTCCCACACCATTGGAAAGATCTTAAGGTGCTGAGTTTGACGGTGTGTCGTGCCACCCACAACTCCGCCGGAGCAGCCCTTACGCTCCGGTCAAAGTAGTTGGAAATCACAAAATTTTTCGACATGATTTCTCCTCCGTCCGAGCTCCGATCGAGACAATCTTGGTGTCCACAGACTCAGATTGACGAGAGGAACAAGAAGACACCAATCCCCCAGCTCGATTTTGGCTGGAGAAGCTTCGTCAGAGTAGCCCCATTCCCGTCACCATGCTAACATCCGATCTTGCCGTCGCCGACGTTGTTGATCGACACCGCCCGGACTAAAAGAATCAGAGGGTTTCGGTGAGCAAGACCCCTCGATCAATTGCTTGAGATGGTAGCCCGACGTCGGAGTTCCACCTCAGTCATCGTTAAGCCATCGTGAAGAACCCGATCTTGCTCATCCCGCTGCCGTGGAGCCAAATTGATGGTCCCTCAACTTTTAGAAAGGTGTGAGGAACGTTTTGCCTATCTTTATTTTGAGAAACAACCCCCGGCGGATGGAGAACAGCATCTTCGTCGTGCGCCACCGTGAGGGTAGGTAGGGCCGTCGATGTAGCGTCCGGCTCACGCACCGCTGGCTTCAACGAACTCAGACAGCCACGGAGGAAGAAACACCCAAGTCAATTTGGGCCCAGCACCAGCGGAGATTCACTGCCCTAGCCGCCACGTCAAGCCGAGATTTTCGAGCTAAATTCGTGCTAATCGAAGCTGAATTGAGTAAAATTGAGCACACCATTGTACTCAGCAGGTGAAGAACTAGTAAAACCCAAAGTGGCACCACCGTTCAACCATTGGAGCCGCCACACGCGCCGCCGTGGGTGGCCGGCCTCCAGCAGACCTCAAGTCTTGAGCTCCCGACCTCTGATCGATGATCAAGACCACTTCTCGACTTGTTTCAATGCTCTGAATTTGATGGTGACCTTCGTTTGAGCTAATTCTACTCTGATAAAAATTGTCTGATATCGACTGCACGTGAATCGAGGTGACCTAGACTGCAGTAACGGAGTCCAAAATGATGTTTTCAGCAGTAATAAATCTTCATGGAGTATTGCTAGCCATCTACGACCACTCAAGGAGCACTGTTGAGGATGCTGAGTAGATTGTAGATACAGCGAGATACAACTGGAACCGCTCAGCTCGAAGTCTAGGTAAGTAGGAATCTCGCCTACAATATGAATAGTTTAAAAATAAATTAATTTTAAGTATTTTCATAAAATTTATGAAAATGCATGATCAGTGATTTATTACACTGTTATATGTTATGATGTGATATGTTATGTTATGACATGATGTGAAATGTCATGATGATGATGTGATGAATAATGTGTGATGTATGCAATATTTAAATTATATTGTTTGATCACCTTCAAGTCAAGCATGATTATGATTTAAGATTCAAGAATTATGAAATTATGATGTCATGTAGTGATAAGTCATACTGCATACACACAATAATGCAACTTAAACTTATAAGACAAGTTAAGGGTGTCGTACTAACCTCTCGACCCACGGGGAGGCTCCATGTTAAAGAAATAAATAATCTTGGTGTTGTTGGGACCTCGCAAACCCTAACTTCCCAAGACTCGCGCGTAACTGGTATGATCACCGGAGCTCCAAGTAAGAAGATAAGATACAGCTTAAATAATTAAGCATAATTCAAGTTGATAAGCAATAATAAAATGCTCATGCATATATTTTATAAAAATGGTTTTTAATTATGTTTTACGAGACTAATTTCCTACTTGCTGAGCGAAAGCTCATTTAAGCATGTTCATGCTGTAGGTAAGAAAACCTATTAGCGACACTTGATGGGCAATGGTGAGCAGCGGACAAATGGTGAAAATAGGAATGGATACCGCTTACACAAAGTAATATTTTCGCATTATTATTCTACGAATTTATATATGTTTTATTTTACAAAATTTTGTATGTTTACACCTTATGAAAATATGTGTACATAAATAAGTAAATAATTTACGTAATTATGCTTTAAAAACCGAGCTTGTGTTTGCACAACCATGGTTCAAAGGATTTTAAAGTTTAAGAATGTTGCAATAGACAATGCAACAAATACATGAATTATTTAAGTAAGAAAATTATAAATTTATTTAGGATTAAAAATGATTATTAAAGTTTTACGTTATGTTAAGAAATGAATTTTATGGATATGTTTTTATGAAATTATTGTGAAAGTTTAA
>CAMOHE010030999.1:0-11389 GCA_946598075.1 Artocarpus hirsutus
GCGAGCGTCACCTGTCATAACACTTAAAATAAAATGGTTAGCACCATTTATCATATATCATAGCACTTATCAAGAGTATATCACTTAACATCATCATAAACATATCATAACATCGTCATTAACATAACATTATCCGTTACATCAAATTAGGCGGGCGTTACATCTGTCCGGTTAATTGATTTTTGCCAAGTATCGAAGATAAAGCATTTTTAGACATTTTTAGTCTACTATAAAGAATCATATACCAAACGTAAGCAAACATATCATAATAATTTAGTAAGAAAACATAATCATTTAAAAACATACAAATGTGTTTATGTGTCAAAGCCTTGAAAATATCACAACCTTATAGCGATAATTCCCAACTCATAATCAACAAGCTTCTAGGGAAGTCATGCCAAATTCAATCAGGAACACAAATCCCTTCTTGATTAATATATGCCATCCAGGACCCATATGATCCAGCATATATTAATAATCATTTCTTTGGCCATTAATTTTATTAACAGAACTCCTAAGGGAGGTTAATAATAAAATTAACATGAGTGTATAACCATCATTTCAATATTTTATCCATAATTTACAATCACCACCTCGTGCAACCATAAATCATACTAAAATACCTTATCTTCTTGGAGATCTAATTTGGTACATGATAGAAATCCCTTCTTAAGGGTCGAGACCACCATGTTCTTCCTATAGACCAACGATGGAGGCCTTAGGTCCTCTCTTTGAAAACCTTCTCCCATTTAGTCTTTTAAAATCAAGGTTTTATTTTAAAAGACATGCATGAACAATTTTAAATGAGCGGCACTCCCTATTTTATATGGCATGTTATCAATATACATGGTAAATCATATTATTATGCAAACAAGCAAAGCAATCAAGCAAAGTAATAAGCAAAATAATAATAAATAACTGTAATGTTATGGTTCCATCCTAAAGAATAGAAAACAAAGATTACAAGAGAATAATCAAAACATTTTATTGATTCTTCTTCTTTGAATCCTCAAGTTGTATCATTCTTCATGTAATGCCATATAATCCATGACAACATAAAAATATATAGAAACCCTAGAGTGCCAACTCTCTATAGAATTAAATTCAAGCATAGGAGAGATTAAGATCCATAATTTACCCAAATAGCATGATCACAAACTTGTAAATTTATGTAAAAACTTAGCTCTGATACCAATTGTTAAAAAAATAGTATATAGCAAAATTTTAAAATTTTTATTTCAGAGTATTTTCTAAAACGCAAGTTTCACATTCTATATGCATAAATTAAATAGATCTTACTAACCTCTGTGTGTTGAAAAGCATCTAAAATCAATAAAGAGAAGTAAAGTTTTATAAGGACCTCAACCAATTGGCTTTCTTTGCTATTCTCTATCCATAATCGGAGTGAATATGGGCTCACGCGTATAGCTCTTGCACCAAGTGACTTTCCTTCCAACCAATTGAGAGAACCTAAAGCTAGTGTACGTGATTTGTGAATAAGAGCTCTCAGGAAGTTTTAGAATCTCACTAGTAGAGTTTTACTCTTAATCTCTCAATTGATCAAAATAATAATGAAACTCATTTCCTTTTTATAGAGGTTAGGCCTAGGAGTCAGTCCTTATTAGCTAATGCCTCAAAATTCAAATCAGAATTATATTCAGATCAATATCTAATGAAATCTGTACAAAAATGCATGATTTTTTTATCATACGATCGGCATGCCAATCTGTCTAATCGGCATGTCAAACTTGCCCCATCGACAGGCCAAACCTGAGGATCGACATGTCAAACTGTCGATAAAAATCTCAATGAATCTTTTATTTTTCACCTGAGATTCTACAGGATAAAGTTTCAATTTTAATTCAAATAATCTAATTGAAAAGTTATCTAATTAAAACAACTTTATCTAGATAATCTCTAAGAAAATAAATGAATTATTGATAATTCAACAAGTTTATCTTGAATTAATTCAAAATTAATCTAACCGATAAACAGACATGAATTATCTTATTACGATAATTAAACAAGTTTATCTTAAATTAATTTTAACACAAAATTAATTCAACTGATAAATAAACATGAATTATCTAATTTTATCGAATTTCAACCAATATGATAAATCTAACATAAGTCACCAATTATTGAAAAAGCATACCGTACCGTTATAGGATTTTTAGGAGCTAGCAAAGGGGACCAAATTGACCTACATAGTTCAAGCTCCTGATAATTATGAAACCCAATATCCTTGATACACATTTCATAATTATCAACTCCAATGCTACTCTACTAAAAGCTTGGAGTTCTACTTGCGAACTATATAGAATTACGAAGCTCGTATGGCTAAGTTTCCATGACATATCATAGTGTATCGTATCCTTATAGGATTATTTATAATCAGCTTAAGGACAAGTTTTGTTTTACCTTTCTGATTATTTTTATCATATGTTTTATTATCTCACCATCAAAAAACTTACCATTTAAAGACGGTATACCATTCGGTCACACCTATGTATCCAAATGGTCGAGTGCTCAAGTTTTTCAATTACAGGATAACACATATTAGAGGATATCACTACTCCTAAAGGAGAGCTATGGATTCCATATCTATGAATAACAGGTCTACACTATCAAGAGTCATACCTCCAACGTACCAACATACGTATCACTATTAAAATGTAGGCGTTACCTTTTGGTACATCAAAAGACACAAGTCAAGACAACAGGTCTAATATTCATCTCAAGATTAAGATGCAATACAAATGATTGTCTTAAGTGAATTGATTTGCCGAGACAGAATTATTAATCCAAATCAATTCACTTTATGTCCCGATCTAACACATCATCACCTATGGTCACCTATGGCAATGTGCCATTGTTTCTATTTGTGGAATCTACCTCCGATGGTCAAGACAAGCCACCTTCCAATAGGGATATAGACAACATAATAATCTTTACATGAATAAAGTACACAACTTTATTTCATCAATTGTAGATCTTATGATTTAGATCGTCCCCTTAAGAATCGTGTCTTCCATATAATCTATCCACTATATGCCCAATTCTTAAAGGTTTAGGCCAATAGTCTTAGACTTTTGTTTGTCTAGCATAAATTCAACAAATGTGAACATAAAGAGGACAAGATTTGGTATATAAATAGCAAGTAAATTCTTTATTGATAAAAATGTCTCCAAAAACATATTATATTTTTACTCCTTAGAGCATACATGTCTAACACCAGTGTTGTTCCTAATTGAATAACAACAAAGTTCACCAAGTCGATATATAATGTTGGAGTGAATTTTTAAACATCAATCTTTTCATATTGAGTCATTGACCTCTAGAAAAATTTCTAAAGCTCTATCGCCTTTGATTCATTGCTGGTTGATCTGAAGAGGAACTGTAGAGCTAAGCAATAGAGATATATTTTTTAGAGCAAGGAAAAGAAAAAAGTAAGAATAGTTTATTATAATGGGAAGATGATCCCCTTGTAGGAAAAATAGTACGCAACAAAATTTTAAAAATTTTTATATCAGAGTATTTTCTAAAACACAAGTTTGACACATTATATGCATAAATTAATCAGATCTTGCTAACTGCCTCCTTTGCTATTCTATATCCTCGATTGGAGTGAGTGTGGGCTCACGTCATTCAGCTTTTCCACCAGGTGATTCTCTTTCCAACTAATTGAGAGAACCCAAAGCTACAATTTATGATTTGTGAACAATAGCTCTTAGGGACTTTCTAGAGTCTCACTCTTAATCTCTCAATTGATCTAAATAATAATGAGACTCACTCCCCTTTTATAGAGATTAGGCCTAGGAGTTTGTCCTTATCAGATAAGGCCTTGAAAATTTGAATCAGAATCAAATCAGGATCAATATTTGACAAAATCTATGTGAAACGCGTGATCCTTTTATTGTGCTACTGGCAAGTCGATTTGTCCAACTGGCATCCAAAATTTGCTCGATTGGTAGGCCAGACCTGCAATAAAAATCCCAGTGAATCTTTTATTCTCTACACAAGATTCTACAAGTTAAAGTCTTAGTTTTAATTCAAACAACCCAATAGCGAAGTTATCTAATTAAAACAACTCTATCTAGATAATCTATTGGGAAATAAATGAATTCTCAAAAATTCTACAAGTTCATCTTGATTTAATTTATTCAAAATTAAATCAATTGATAAATAGACAAGAATTATCTGATCTTAATAATTCAATAAGTTTATCTTTAATAAATTTTGTCACAAAATTAATTCAACGGATAAACAAACATGAATATTCTGATTTTACAGAATTTCAACCAATCTGATAAATTTAATGTAAGTCACCAATTATTAGAAAAACATGCCATATCATTACAGGATTTTTGTGAGCTAGCAAAGGGGGCCAAATAGACCTATATAGTTTAAGCTCCTAATAATTATGAAACACAATATCCTAGATATAAATTTCATATTTATCAACTCCAACGCTACTCCACTAAAAGCTTGGAGTTGCACTCTTGAACTATATAGAATTACAAACCTTGTACAGCTAAGTTTCCATGATATATCATAATGTATCATATCCCTATAGGATTATCCATAATCGGCTAAAGGACTGTCTTACCTTCCTTAGTATTTTTATCTTAAATTCTACTATCTCACCATCGAAAAACTTGTCATCCAAAGACAATATACCATTCGGTGACGCCTATATATCCAAATGGTTGAGTGCTTTAGTTTTTCAATTACAGGATAACGTATATAAGAGGATATCACTACTCTTAAAGAGGAGCTATGGATTCCGTATATATAAATAACAGTTCTATGCTATCAAGAGTCATGCCTCCAATATACCAGCATATGTACCACTATTCAAATGTGGATATTACCCTTAGGTACATCAAAAGATATATGTCAAGACAATAGGCCCACTATTTGTCTTAGGATTAAGATACAATACAAACGATTGTCTAAAGTGAATTAATTTATCGAGACAAAATTATTAATCCAAATCAATTCACTTTATGTCCCGATCCAACACATCATCACCTATGACAATATGCCAATGTTTCTATTATGGAGTCTATCTCCAATGGTCGAGACAAACCATCTCCCAATAGGAATATAGACAACATAACAATCTTTACACGAATAAAGTGCCCAACCTTATTCCCTCGATTGTGGATCTCATAATTTTGACCGTCACCTTAAGAATCATGTCTTTCGAATAATCTGCCCATCATATACCTAATTCTTTAAGGTTTAGAATGATAGTCTCAGACTTTTGTTTGTTTAACATGTATTCAACAAATATGAATGTAAAGAGGACAAGATTTGGTATATAAATAAATAATAAATTCTTTATTGATTAAAATGTCTCCAAAAGCATATTACATTGTTACTCCTTAGGGCATACACGTCTAACAATCTCCCACTTGTACTAAGTAAGTAAATATGATAAATCTCGCATCCTTATAGCTTCCATATGCCTCTCGAAGACTCTCAGTAAGTGTCTTCATGAATGGATTAGCTAAATTGTCCTTTGACGCGATTTTGCACACCATGACATGCCTGCCCTCGACTAAGTCCTTTATCACATGATACTTCCAATCAATATGCTTACTTTTCTTATGAAATCTTGGTTCCTTAGCATTAGCTACAACCGTACTGTTATCACAGTATAGTGATACTACCTTGTCCATACGAGGAACTACCTCAAGTTCTCTAAGGAACTTGTGGATTCACATTGCTTCTTTTAAAGCAACACTAGCTGCCACATACTTGGCCTCTATCATTGAATTCAAGGTACAATCTTACTTCACACTTCTCTAACTAATGGCACCATCACCCAGAGTAAACACAAAACCCAAAGTCGATCTCCTCGAATCTAGACAGGATTGGAAATCAAAATGAATGTGTCCTGGAGGAGTTAAGTCCTCAACCGAATATACAAGCATATACTTTTAAGTCCTTCTCAAGTACTTGAAAATATGTTTTATCGCAACCCGGTCTTTCAGTCTAAGATCCACCTAAAATCAACTTACAATCGCGATCACATAACAAATATCTGATCGTGTGCAAAGCATGGCATTCAAGAGACTACCCACTGTCAAGGCATAAGGCACCTTCTTCATGTATTCTCTTTCTTCTTCAGACTTTGGAGAGCCTTTCTTAGAAAGAGTAATTCTAGATCCAGATGGTTGCCTGCCTTTCTTGGAATCTTGTATTGTAAACCTCTTGAGAATTTTATCTATGTAGCTGGCTTGTGACAAAGTTATCATTTTGTTTTTCCTATCTTGAAAAATTTGGATGTTGAGAACAAAATTAGCCTCACCTAAGTCCTTTATGTCAAATTTCTTGGTCAACTATAATTTGAACAATGACAATACCCCAACATCATCGCCAATTAGCAAAATATCATCGACATAAAGCAGTAGAAAAACTACCTTTCTATCCTTAATATGTTTGTACGCACATGGTTCATCCACATTTTGTGAAAACCTATAAGTCTTGATCACTCGATCAAATCCTATGTTCTAAGAACGGGAAGCTTGCTTAAGTCTATAAATTGACTTTTGCAGCTTACAAACCTTACTCTCTTGACCCTTGACCTCAACCCATCTAGTTGTTCCATATAAATAGACTCATCAAGATAGCACTTTTGAAGGGCCGTCTTGACATCCATCTGTCAAATCTTATAGTCGAGAGTGATGGCAATGGACAAGAGAATTCGGATGGACTTAAGCATGGCTCTAGGTGAAAAAGTTTCCTCATAATCGATTCCATCCTTTTGTGTGTATCACTTAGCTACCGGTCTAGCTTTAAAAGTTTTGACTTTTCCATCCACTCCTCTTTTTCTCTTATTGATCCATTGGCATCCTATGGGTTTTACCCCTTTGGGAAGATCCACAATCTCCTAGACCCGACTAGTCTCCATAAACTTCATTTATGTGTTCATGGCCTCTGTTTAGAGTTTTAAATCAACATCCTCCATAGCCTCTGCATAAGTATAAGGATCCCTATCATGTTCATCTGGTTCAGCCAAAAGGGCCTCACCATTAAACATATACAACCTTTTGGGTTGACGCCCAATCCTCCCATTGCGCCAAAGCCCCTTAGGTTGTTATTTAGGTTTATTTGGTTTTTCTACACCAATTGGAGTGGTTTCTACCAGAACCCCTAGAGTGATTGGATCACTCCGTAACTCCTTAAGCACCACTTTGCTTCAAGGCTTAAAGTCGTCCATATAAATTTTCTCAAGGAAAGTTGCATGAGTTGAAACCACGACTTTATTTTCCTTTGATATATAAAAATAACCTTCTTTAGTCCCTTTTGAATATCCTACAAACATGCAAACTTTCAAACATGCTTCAAACTTATTTGGATCCTTAAACAAGACTTAAGCAAGACATCCCCATATGCGAATATGGTTTAATGATGTCTTATCGCCTATCCACAACTTGTGGGGAGTTTTAAGGACCAATTTTAAAGGCACGCTGTTCAAAAGATAATATGCGATTTGTAGTGCATATCCCCAAAAGGATAAAGGCAATGATGAATAACTCATCATGGACTTGACCATGTCCAATAAAGTCCTATATCTTCTCTCAGCTATGCCATTGTGCTATGGAGTGCCCAGCGCAGTCAAATGGGATAAAATCCCATTCTCTAATAAGTGTCCTAAAAACTCATCAGAAAGGTATTCTCCACCTCGATCGAATCGAAGTGCCTTTATAGGTCTACCCAATTGTTTTTCTACTTTAGCCCAAAACTCCCTAAACTTGTCAAAAGTTTCACTTTTATGGTGCATCAAGTACACATACCCACACCATAAGTAATCGTCACTAAAAGTGACAAAGTACTTATACCCTCCTCATGCCCAAATGTTCATCGGTCCACAAACATCACTATGCACAAGTTCAAGAACCCCTTTAGCCCTATTGCCCTTAGACTCGAATGGTCTTTTGGTCATTTTCCCTCCAAACAAGATTCACATTGAGGTATAGATTTCACTTTTAGGTGACCTAAAGGTCCATCTCTTACCGACCTTTGAATCCTATCTGAGTTAATATGACCAAGGCGCAAATGCCAAAGATAAGTCCTATTAGAGTGAGAAGTTTTAAGTCTTTTAGAGTTTTTATCATTTATCTCAACATTAAGCAGTAAGTGCATCTTAGGTTTGATAAAATATAGATTATTTCGCATCCATCCAAAACAGATAAAAGATTTGTTTTTATGAATCATCACTTTATTATTAAAAGAAACCAAAAAGAAGTCTTTAAATAAATAAGACATAGAAATTAAATTCCTCTTAAATTTAGGTACATAAAAACAATCTTGCAAGATTAAATTCCTATAATCATCAAAATGTAGATGGACGTCTCCCACTGCTTCAGCTAAGACCAAGGATCCATCGCCCATCCAATGCATGAAGTTTTCACAAAGCAGGCTTCTCGTTTCTTTGTATCCCTACCGAGAAACACAAACATGATTAGTTACTCTGGAATCTATGACCCAAATGTCACTGGATTCTTCAACTAAACAAGTTTCTAAATACAGAAGATCACACCTAGGGAAGTCATGCCAAATTTAATCAGGAACATGATCCCCTCTAGATTATTATATGCCATCTAGGACCCGTATGATCCAACATATATTAATAATCGTTTCTTTGGCCATTAATTTTATTAACAGAGCTCCTAGGGAAGGTTAATAATAAAATTAACATGAGTGTATAACCATCATTTCAATATTTTATCCATGATTTATAATTGCCACCTAGGGATATGCAATCATAAATCATGCTAGAATACGTTATCCTCTTAGAGATCTAGCCTGATATATGATGAAGTCCCTCTCTAGGGGTCAAAACCATCATGTGCTACCTTTGGACCAATGATGGAGGCCTTAGGTAATCTCTTTGAAAACCTTCTCACACTTAATCTTTTAAAATCAAGGTTTTATTTTAAAACATGCATGAACAATTTTAAATTGAGCTGCACTCCCTATTCTATATGGCATGTTATTAATATACATAGAAAATCATATTATAATACAGACAAGCAAAGAAATCAAGCAAAACAATAATAAATAACCTTAATGTTATGGTTCCACCCTAGAGAATAGAAAATAAAGATTACAAGAGAATAATCAAAATTTATTAACGATTCTTCATTCTTGAATCCTCAAGTTGTATCCTTCTTCATGTAATGCCCATCTTTAAGTCTTCAATCCCTCATGAATCAAATACTTCATATTTTCGGTCTTATATATCCAAATTTAATGTTTCTTAAAATTGTCCCAAAAATAAAATTAAAACTGTAACTTTTTTGGAAGAATTTTTAGCTCTTTGCCAACAATCTGATCTACGCAATTGGCCTACCGGTCATAAAAGTTCGGTCTGCTGAACTAGAAAGTTTGATCTACTGCTAGAGCCACCTAATTTTTGCCCTATAAACGGCCTACCAAACCTGAAATCTAGCCTGCAGATCCTATGACCATCGGCCTGCCAAACTCAAGGCTTCGGCATCCCGATCAAGCATAGATCACCCTTTTCACAAAAAACAGTTTCAAATGCAATTTATCAATTTTATTTTTAGCAATTCAAAAGCATAAAATTAAAGACTCAGGAAATACCTAAGAACGCCATCATCTATCTTTTAGATTTGCCTTCTAGATCCGTCTTCTCCGAATGATTATTTAATTACAAAATTCCTACAAATTTAAAATTAAATAATAATTCCTAGATGGAGATGATAGTCTGCCATCTAATTACATGAAAAACCTAGATACACATTCTAACCTCTAAGGAAACATAACCGACATGCATTAATTAATTAATAAATAATTAAATAATAATTTAACTAACCATAATTAATTAATAAACATTCACCATATAATCCAAGACAACATAAAAATATATAGAAACCTTAGAATGCCAACCCTCTATAAAATTAAATTTAAGCATAGAAGAGATCAAGATCACATAATTTATTCATATAGTATGATCATGAACTTGCAAATTTATGTAGAAACTATGGTTCTAATACCAATTGTTAGAAAAAAAGTATGTAGTAGAATTTTAAAAATTTTTATATTAGAGTATTTTCTAAAACACAAGTTTGACACATTATATGCATAAATTAATCAGATCTTACTATCCTCTATGTGCCAAAAAGCTCCTACAATCAATGAAGAGACGTAACGTTTCAAAAGGACCTCAACCAACTTGCCATCTTTGTTGTTCTCTATTCTCGATCAGTGTAAGTGTAGATGTGACGCCCCCTTTTCCGGACGTCACAGATAACGTTACATTCATTCGTTAAAACTGAAGCAAACTATTGTAATTGATAACATGTAATTGCAATCATAGTTTGGAAAAGCATTCCCAGGATCTTTGCATACATTTTTTTTTTTATACAAATATAATTTAATTTATAAGAAATCATAATCTTTCTTAATTAAAAACAATTTGCTTTTCCATAGTCATTGCATAAATAGTTTGCTAATATTATTTAAATTAAATGGCCTTTGAAAAACAAAAGACAAAATTCTTTGAACATGTCTCGGCCGGCAGGCCAAACTTTCAACTTCGGCAGGCCGAACTTAACCGGCAGGCCGAAGGTCACCCATCGGCAGGCCGTCCGAGGCCTTGCAAAATGAGGTTTTCAAAATCCACAAGATCGGCAGGCCAATGCTTGGCATCTGGCAGGCCGATTGGAAAATTTCGGCAGTCCGACCAGTATGGTCGGCAGGCCGAACCTTAAAAAAAAATTTGATAACAAGTTTTAAAACTTCAAATGCAGAAGAAAACTCTATAAAATAATAAAACACATTCACAAAATTTATAAAAATTATACTTAAATTATAAATCATATCCTTAAAGTTATAAACATACTCAAATCAAAAATCATAGAGTATTTCTTAAAAGACTTCTTTCCTTGGCATTCTTCCATTTGCAACCATCTTCCTTAGCTCACACGCCCATCATAGTGTCCTCCGCCTATTCCATCACTTACTTACCCTTATCTGCAACATGATGAAAACTTGAATAAGCTAATGCTTAGTAAGTACATTGTAATTCTCACAATTTAAAACATTTCATAAACATCATCATCATCAACTTTAAAACATTTCATGAACATCATCATCATCATCATCATCATCATCATCATCATCATCATAATAGTGCACTAGGCACATTTTCATAGGAACATATCTTTCATTACATCATTCATATTAAAACTTATCCATTTTATCTTTAGGGGCCCAAGTGTTGCACCATAACATCATCATCATAGGCGCGCCGTCATGAGAGGAGAGGGGTTGCAAAGCCCAAACCAAACATGACATGTCCAACCTTTGGGACATCATAAACATAACATAACATAAGGTGTGCAACACT
>CAMOHE010031005.1:0-11462 GCA_946598075.1 Artocarpus hirsutus
TTCTTCAAGCTCCTTGATTTTTCTCCAAAGAAATTTCAATATTTTATCAAAGGATTGCAGGGGAAATTTTGAGAGGAAGAAAAGAAAGAAAAATGTGATAAGAAGAGGGAGAGAAAATGAGAGAGAGAAAACGTGAGAGAGAAAGAGAGAGAGAGTGAGAAAGAAACCGTGAGAGAGAGAAATGAAAGAAAATGTCTGAGAAAATTTGAGGGTGGAAAAATTCACGTGAATGAGAGAAGAATGAGAGGGAATTGTTTGTATTTTAATTTCAAAAATTCTTTTATGAAAATAAGGCAGTTACACGTGAAAATGAAGGGAATTAAGGTAAATCATTTGATTAGGTTACAAAGAAAGTCTTCTCTCCATATTAAATCAGAATTTTCTGATTAATTGGGGGCCAAAAATTTGTGTAGGAAATAGAAGATTGAGGGAAAAAGTCAGAACTTCTGAAAACGATTCGAGTTGCCATATTAAGCTTTTGTAAATGGGGAAACTTTTATCCTTTAACTCAAATAATTCAAAAGTCAAATGTTCTTTACCAAAATTAAAGAAATCATTCCATAATTATGTTAATTATTCAGAATAAATCATCCTTATCATAAATTCTACATCATCACAATATGTAAAATTTCTGCTGACTGCTTGTCAACTGTCAACGGCCTGCCGATCACAGAAGTTCGGCCTGCCGATCTCAGAAGTCCGGCCTGCCGATGGCACAACATCGGCTTGCCGTTCTGAGGAAATCATTTCGGCCTACCGAATTGAATTGTCCGGCCTCCCGATCTGTCCTTAAATACAAAAAATCATTCATAACATTTAATTATCAATAAAAATATAATTAAACATATAACATTAATGATATGAACATTTGAGCACATCAATTCCACGTAAGCGTCACCTGCCATAACACTTAGAATAAAATGGTTAGCACCATTTATCATATATCATAACACATATCATGAGTATAACACTTATCATCGTCATTAATATAACATTTAACGTCATCATTATCATAACATTATCCGTTATATAAAATTAGGCGGGCGTTACAGCTCTTCCCCAGTGACACTCTTTCCAACCAATTAAAAAACCCAGAACTAACGTTTGTGATTTATGTACAATAGCTCTTTAGAGAGTTTCAGAGATTTACAAATTAGAGCACTCACTCTTAATTTCTAAACTATTCTAAATAACATAGAAAACTCACTCCCTATTTATAAAAATTGTCCCCATGGTTGGTTATTAGTAAATAAGGCCTCAAAAATTCGAATCTAGATCAATATCTGATAAAATTGTGTCTAAAATTTCTGGTCAAATTATTGTTAAATCGGCAGGCCAAATTAACGAATTGGCCTGCCAAACTTGCTCGATCGACAAGCCAAACTAATTAATTGGCCTATTGAACTTACGATAATATGATCCCTGAGAATCCTTTGTTTCCTACCTAAGATTCTTTGGATAACCTAATAACCTAATAGAAAAGTTATCTAATTAAAACAACCATATCTAGATAATCTCTAGGAAAATAAATATTTTTAGATAATTCAACAAGTTTATCTTGAATTAATTTACAAAATTAATTCAACAAATAAACAAGAATGAATTATCTGATCCTATCGAATTTTAACCAATCTAATAATTTAACAAAAGTCATCAATTATTGGAAAAGCACGCCGTATCGTTCCAGGATTTATTATGAGCTAGCAAAGGGGAGACCTATATAGTTCAAGCTCCCGATAATTATAAAACCCAATATCCCAAATACATATTTGATAATTACCAACTCTAACATTTCTCCACTAAAAGCTTAGAGCTACACTTTCGAGCTGCATAAAATCACAAAGCCCAATTAGCTAAGTGCACATGACATATCATGATGTGTTGTATCCCCATAGGATATCCATAATCGGCTTAAGGATAAATTTTTTCTTACCTTCCTGATTATTTTTATCTTACATACTATTATCTCACTATCAAAAATGTTATTATCGAAAGATAGTATACCATTTGGTTACACCTATGTACCTAAATGGTTGAGCGCTCCAGCCTTTCAATTACAGTATAACGTATATAAGAGAATATCATCGGCTCTTAAAGAGGAACTATAGATTTTATATCCATGAATAATAAGTCAACGCCATCAAGAGTCATGTCTCCAACATACCAGTGTACATACAAAGATAAAATCTGGATGTCACCATTTGATACATCAAAAGACATAAGTCAAAATAAAAGGCCCATAAGTCATTTCAGGATTTAGTTACAGCACGTGTGATTGTCTAAAGTGAATTGATTTGCCAAGAGAGAATTATTAATCCAAATCAATTCCATTTTATGTCTCAATCCAATACATTGTCACCTATGACAATGTACTAATGTTTCTATTCACAGAGTCTACGTCGATGGCCAAGACAAACCATCTCTCATTAGGGATATAGACAATATAACAATCTTTGTATGAATAAAGCGCCCAACTTTATTCCTTCTATTGTGGATCTTATGATTTAGACCATCACTTTTAGAATCATGTCTTTTAAATAATTTGTCCGTCATATGTTTGATTCTCAAAGGTTTTTACTAACAGTCTTAAACTTTTGTTTTCTTAACATACATCCAACAAATATGAATGTACAGTAGACAACATTTGGTATATAAATAATAAATAAATTCTTTATTGATAAAAATGTCTTAAAAATATATTAGATTTTTACTCCTTAGGGTATACATGTCAAACATGTACATCTACCATTCCAACAGTGGATAACATGAATCTAAAGGTTCTAACAACAACATGCCACAAAACACATAACACATATTTTTTTCACTTATTTTACTGATTTTTTTATTTATTTGGTTTTTACAAAATATAAATAGCTAATATAACCAAAAAGAAAAAAGAAACAGTAAAGAAATGACATCACTTGGAGAAGAACATTTATTTAGAAAAAGAAAGGAAACATAACTATGAACATGCTGTGGGTAAAATCGAAAGATCACAGGTGGAGGTTGAAATTTAATGATCGCTTCCTGTTGGCTTCGTTCCAATCTAGCATTGAAGTTGTAGTATTGGCCTTCAGATGCATAGCCTACATCTTGTCCAATAATTCCTCAATAGTTGGAGCAATGATAGAGAATTGTCTTCCAGTCTGTATGATGAAATTTTCTTTCGCGACATAATTTAAAAACTTTGACCAACTATCATAGAAACCTTTAACATTTAAAATTCCTAAGGGTTTGGAATGGAGGCTTAATAAGTGTCCACTAGCATCTACAATCATTTCTTCAAGAGTGCCTAGACCACAAGGTAGAGCTATGAATGCATCGACAATATTTGTCATGGGCTTTATACGTTCACATATGCGTATAACTCTTTTTTCCTCACTCATAGTCTTCCTACAAAGATTCCCTTCAGCCAGAATATTAGGGATAATTCCTAAGACATGTGCACTACTAGACTGAACTGTTGTTGCCACACTTCCCATTAACCCTAGACTATCTACCCTATATACTACATTAATCTTTCTCGATGCTAAGACTGCCTTAAGTTTTCTATAGCCTCTATATTTAAAAGTATTGAAACCACAGAGGACACAAACGATTTTGATTTTTTTAGATGAATGGGAAGAAAACATAATTAATTCTATGGTTGGTTGACTCTTTTTTTTTATTTTTGATTTTTTTAGGTTTTTGGTCTTTTAATCCGAGTTCACTCTGCCTAAACTTTGAGCTTTTAAAGAAGTTAGGAATGCACAAGGACTAAGAAATTAGGCCAAGTAAGTGATGGCAGATTACTTACAACTCTAAACAAAATATGCACAAATAAGAAAAATCAAACATGATTTACTCAACTTTTCAAAAGTAACATGCAATCAAACCAACTTTTGAAAAAAAATAAGACGAGGATTGTATAAGTTTTGACAAAAATAAAACAAAATGACAAATGACTGACAAACCACACTGTAGACTTTTTGATAAAATAAAATGAATTTTAAAAAAATAAGAAACAACAACTTGCATACAATAGTACCTTTGGAAAAACACAACACGAATCTAGATAAAATCAAAAAAGTGTGAAATTTTTTTCAAAAATGCTACAGAAAACAAACGTGGCATATGACAAGATAATATTTTTAAAAAGAAAAATAATAAAATAAAAAATATAGATACAAATTATTAAACACCTACTATAATGATCTAAAACAAGAAAAAACACTCAAACACATTTTTTTTCCTTTTTCTGCTGAAAGTTTATTTGAGAAAGAATAAAACTATAAACTTTTGTTCATCATAATATATTTCTAGAAAGCTCCATAAAGCATCCATTCTGATGATTTTCCATTGAAACCCATGATCAATTCTCAAATGAATTTTAAACAATTTTTTAAAGAAAAAACAACAATATTTACAAGTGTTGCTAATAATCTCTATGGATCGAGGATTTATTTCCCATCAAATTTTCTTATAATTTGGCAAAAAGGATGGTTTTTTAATAGATTCCTAACGCGCTGTCTCTCTACACAGAATGTGGGCTAGAGTTTTAGCAATCGCACCTAGACATATCCATTAAGATGGTTTTTTATGAAGGCTTAGAAGTTGTCCAAGTTTTCATTTGAAAGGCCATCCTTACAAAATTAGATCTTGTCCTCATAGTTAGCTGACACAAATCTAAAAAAGGGACGCTTACCTTCACAAGTTTGTCAAGCATAGTTATTGCATCTTGATTTAATGGAATGGGCTCTTCTTAGCACACTATGACTCTTATCCACACCTAGAGGATAACTTCAAAAGTTTTTCATAGAAGGGAGAGGATTTGAGTTTTAGAGAGATAAGGAGCTAGCAGAAATGAGCTTCAATGCATAGTACTAGAATTTATAGACATAGAATGTGTACTATGTTGGGCACATGTAACAGACATGTGTCGAAGTGGTAAAATTTTTTTAATTTTTTAATTTTTAAATTTTTATATATAAATATATATATAGATTCAGACTAGATAAATTAGGCCAAACACAACTATTGTGAGTGGGACTACTTTGCACTGTTTTGGGCTTGGAATTCGATTGAAATGGATTGAACCAAGACAAAAGAATTAGCATAGATTGGGCCCAGATGTTTTTAGGCTTGATGGACTATTCATTTTCTGTTCAGGCCCAAATGGAGGCCATTTTCAATTTTTGGCATAATTGAATCCTCCAAATAGTGTGTATATATATATATATATATTTGTAATACAAACAACAAAATAAAACATGTGACACACTAGAAAAAACACACTCAAAACCTCAATGAGATTAAAGGTTCTAGTGTCGGGAAAATACAAAATTTTTCAACCCCTAATTTTTTTAATTTAAATTTATTCAAATTTTATTTAATTTAAACAAAATCACACACAAAAATAATTTGAAAGAAAATTATTTATAACATCAAAGAAAAAAAAATAATTTAACAACACACACTAAAATACTTTGAAAATTTTATTTTGCCTTTTGAAAAGTACTTGGTTTACAATCCTCAACTTGACTATAGAATAAGTGCTCAAAGAGTGGTTTACAATCCTCAATTTTATTTTATTTTTTGACTAATTTTTTTAATTTAAATTTATTCAAATTTTATTTAATTTAAACAAAATCACACACAAAAATAATTTGAAAGAAAATTATTTATAACATCAAAGAAAAAAAAATAATTTAACAACACACACTAAAATACTTTGAAAATTTTATTTTGCCTTTTGAAAAGTACTTGGTTTACAATCCTCAACTTGACTATAGAATAAGTGCTCAAAGAGTGGTTTACAATCCTCAATTTTATTTTATTTTTTGACTAATTTTTTTAATTTAAATTTATTCAAATTTTATTTAATTTAAACAAAATCACACACAAAAATAGTTTGAAAGAAAATTATTTATAACATCAAAGAAAAAAAAAACTAATTTAACAACACACACTAAAATACTTTGAAATTTTTATTTTTCCTTTTAAAAAGAACTTGGTTTACAATCCTCAACTTGACTATAGAATAAGTGCTCAAAGAATGGCTTTCATCCATAAAAAGTGTCATAAAGACATCTCATATGGGTCTTAATTATGAATGTCCTCACATTTAGAAAGATTTGGAATTAAATGACCCATTGCACCAACAACAATTGGCTTTGAATTTTGGGCTTAATGAACATGAAGAATTGATGATACCAAAGGTGAAGGATGACCTTGATTGAAAAGCTCCCAATTAGATCAGTAGCTGGCCGAGTAGCTAATAGACCAAATAAGCACAGTAGCTGTTTAGAGCCGAATGAGCTTTATTTGGGATAGTGAAGATTCGATGGATGGTAATAAAAAACAACTCAAGTATGAAATCAATGTTGAGTCAACAATCATCATGAGGGGCACCACCAAGCCGCCTATCATTCTCTCAGATCTGTGCTTGAAGAATTGTGCCTACATTGGATCTTTATAGACGTTATCTTGGATGATTGACATGGAAAAACAAATGCGAGCCATAATCAACTTCTTTTGGTTTTTTAATGATTGTCTTCAAATGCTCCTCTCTTGGTGTTGGTTCTTAGAAATGGCATTCTTCAATGTTCATGGTAGGAATGAGTTCTACCAATTCTCATTTTGTTTTGCCATGATCTTCATACATGTATTAGTTACCACTGATTCCTCAGCTTGATTTTCTAAAATTGTTTTCCTAAAAAACTCCATTATGTTCATCAACATACCACCTAAAATCAAATTGAATTTCTTCTGTGTTGGTTATTTGGTTGACTGTAATTTAAATTGAATTTCTTCTATATTGGCAAGATGCAAGTGTCAGAAAAACACAAAATTTTTTCAATCTCCAATTTTTTTAAATTTAATTTTTTTTGAATTTTTTAATTTAAAGAAAATCACACACAAAAATAATTTGAAAGAAAATTATTTACAATGTGTAAGAAAAAAATACAAAATGGTTTACAGCACACAGTAAAATATTTTGAAAAATTTAAGTTGCCTTACAAAAAGCACTTAGATTATAGTCCTCAGCCTAACTATAGAAATGGTGCTCAAAAAGTGGCTTCCATCTAAAGTAAGTGTCATAAGACATCTCATATGGGTCTTAATTATAAATGCCTTCAAGTTCAACAAGATTTGGAATTAAATGACCAATTGCACCAACAACATATGGCTTCAAATTACAGGCTTGATGAACATGAATAATTGATGCCACCAAAGGTGGATGAGGTGTTAGCCATGTTGGATCTTCATAGATGTTAACTTGGATGATTGACATGGGCAAAACAAATGTGAAGCATCATCAACTTTCTTTGGTTTTTCAATAATTGTCTCCAAATGCTCCTCTCTTGGTCTTTGTTCATAGAAACAACATTCTTTAATGTTCATGGTAGGAGCAGGTTCTACCAATTCTTCATTTTGTTCTACCACAGTCTTCATACACTGATTGGTTACCACTGATTCCTCAACTTGATTTTTCTAAAATTGATTTCATGAAAAGCTCCATCTTGTTCATCAAGATATCGCCTAAAATAAAATTGAATTTCTTCTATGTTGGTCATTGATTGATAGTAATTTGAATGAAATTTCTTTTGTGTTGGTCAAGATTCAAGTGTTAGAAAAACACAAATTTTTTCAACCCCAATTTTTTTAAATTTTAAATTTTTGTGAATTTTTTTAATTTAAAGAAAATCACATACAAAAATAATTTGAAAGAAAATTATTTTCAACATCTAAGAAAAAAATACAAAATTATTTAACAACACATACTAAAATACTTTGAAAAATTTAGGTTACCTCCCAAAAAGAGCTTGGATTACAATCCTCAACCTGACTGTAGAAGAAGTACTCAAAGAGTAGCTTCTATCTATAGTAAGTGACATAAGACATCTCATAAGGGCATGATTATGTATATCCTCAAGTTTTATAAGATTTGGAATTAATGACTCGTTGCACCAACAACATATGGCTTTGAATTATGGGCTTGATGAACATGAAGAATTGATGCTACCAAAGTTGGAGAGGTGTTGGCCACTTAGATCTTCATTGATGTGATCTTGCATGATTAACATGGGCAATAGATATGAATTATCATCGACTTCTTTTGGCTTTTCAATGATTATCTTCAAATGATCCTCTCTTGGTGTTCATTCTTAGAAATGGCATTCTTTAATGTTCATGGTAGGAACGGGTTCCACCAATTCTTCATTTTGTTCTGCCATGGTCTTCATACACCAATTGGTTACCATCGATTCTTCAGCTTGATTTTTGAAATTGATTTCCTAAAAAGCTCTATTTGTTCATGAAGATATCATCTAGAATCAAATTGAATTTCTTTTGTGTTGCTCATTTGGTTGACAATATTTACTAACTGTTCCATTACTTCCTACACCCTCAATTTTTTCACTTCATGATGCTCGATAAATTGGTGCATAATGTTAAGGTGATGGAGACATGAAAGGTATTGGTGGTTCCAACCCTATAGTGGTAGTTAAAATCAGCCATATTTTTTAGCAAATAACATGCATTTTCATCGCTTCTATTAAGACTTGACCACCTGCTGCAAAAGCTCCATATTCTACTTGGTTTCTCGTGTTATCGTCCAATCCATTGTAAAAAATGTAAGTTAGAGACTCATTTGAAAATTTGTGGTAAGAAAATCTTTCAACATGCTCATTGAATCTCCCCCAGTTGGCATAAAATTGTCATGAATGTCATTGGGTAAAATTTGCAAGGAATTAACTACTATAATAATTTTTTTTCTTGACAAGATTAAAAAGGAAAAAAAATATTCAAGCTAATAATAGAGCCAATTAGTATCGAGATTAAAAAAATTAAACAAACAATCCCCAACAACGGCTCCAAAAATTTGTGAATTTTCGAATACATAAATGCACGTAATAGTTTCAAGTAATAAAGTGTACCGAAGTACAAATATTGTCCCACAGGGATTGTGCTAATTTTTGTTAATTATTGAAAGTGTTTTAACTCTAAGATTATTTGAACAACCAATTAACGGAAATAAAATAAAAAACAATTTTAAAATTACAAATTAGAATTACAAAAAATGTTAAAGCGATAAATCCTAAAAAAGCTGAAAATTATGATTTCACTAATGTTAATATGATCTTATTCAATTAAATATATTATTGTAATTGCCTCATACTCTGTTAATGGTCGAATTCCCTATCCTTTTCAGTGCTCTTTCTTAACTTAATCTAAAAATACATAGGCATGAAAACGTACTATATCTCTACATGAATTAATTATGCTTAAGCTTATTATGTTTTGTGGATATTCTTATTATGACCACACAAACTATATAAGTATATCTCTATCTTACATGTAATTTATGGTATTTATGTAACGCCCCCTTTTTCGAACGTCACAGATGTCATTACATTCATTCTTTAAAACATTAATTGGAGAAAACTATTGTAATTAATAACATGCATTTGAAATCATAGTTTCGAAAAGCATTCCCAGGATCTTTACATACATTTTTTTTTTTTACAAAAAATACAATTCGCAAGAAATTATAATTAGTTAGTTATAACAATTCGCTTTTCCATGAACATTTTGTAAATAGTTTGCTAATATCATTTATAAAATTAAATGACCTTTGAAAACAAAAGATAAAATTGTTTGAACACAGCTCGGCCGGCAGGCCAAACTCAACCGGCAGGCCGAAGATCACCCATCGGCAGGCCGTCCGAGGCTTTGCAAAATGGGGTTTTAAAATCAACAAGATCGGCAGGCCGATACATGGCAACCGGCAGGCCGATCAAAATTATTCGGCAATCCGACCAGTATGGTCGGCAGGCCGAACAAAAGACAATTTGTTTTAAAAATAAGTTTTAAAGCTTTAAATGTGAAAGGAAATTTATAAAATAATAAAAACACATTAAACAAACATTCACAAAATTTATAAAACTTATCCTTAAATTATAAACATACTCAATTCACAAATCATGGATTATTTTGTTATAGTCTCTTTCCTTGGCGTTCTTCCATTTGCAATTCTTCTTTCATAGCTCACACGCCTGTCATTGTCCTCCGCCTACTCCATAATTTTCTTACCCTTATCTGCAACATGATGAAAAACTTGAATAAGCTATTGCTTAGTAAGTACATTGTAATTCTCACAACTTAAAAACATTTCATGAACATTATCATCATCATCATCATAATAGTGCACTAGGCACATTTTCATAAGAACATATCTTTCATTACATCAATCATATTAAAACTTAGCCATTTTATCTTAAGGGGCCCAAGTGTTGCACCATAACATCATCATCATAGGCGCGCCGTCATGAAGGAGAGGGGTAGCTAATCGCTAACCAAACATGACATGTCCAACCTTCGGGACATCATAAACATAAACATAAACATATGGTGTGCAACACTTATTTAGGTGATACATATATACATACTTATACTTTCATACTTTGAAAAACATTATCATGAAAACATGCATAAACTTTGATGCCTTAAACTTCATGAAAAATTATCGTGAGAAATCATCATAAAAACATCATGAACACATATTTCAAACCTTTCATAAAACTCATACTTTTCATAAACATATTTTTCATAAATATATCATGTTGCAGGTGAGAATGTACTTACCTCAAATGAGCTTACTTAACCTTGCTTTTGTAAATGACAACGCCGCGGTTTTGATGTGCTCACTTCTCAATGTGTTCATGTCATACATTTATAAAATGGTAATTAACATTTATTCAATGAATTAATTACCATATCATAACACCCATAACATCATACATATATACATTTCTTGAAAACTTAAACTTATAACATATTTAATAACTTTAAAACATTAGGACAACACTTTTAGCATACTAATATTTCTGGTCTTCATGAATTTAAAAATTAATAACTTAACATTTACATAAAATTTGAAAATCAAAATTGGCAGAGACATACATAACATATATACCTATCACCATGATTTTTCTTTAATCATAAAAATCTCATTTAATATTTAAAACGAGTCATACATCATGAATAACAAAATCTGCCAGCAACCATAACACAGTGAATAATTCTTAACTCAGGTCCATTTTTTAAAATTTCATATCATAAAAAAAATCCACAAAAATTCTCACATGTAATACACTCACAGAATTATAACATATTCAAAAATCACCCTTAAATAAATTCCTAACGCCATAGACCATGCATTGGAAGGTAGAGACTAAAAACATATTCTAGGTGCAAAACAGTGAGTCACATGTAATAATTTGTGCCAAACAATTAAAATAAACTTATTTGGACCTAAAAATTCATATTATATCATTTTTAACATACACATACAGTAGCACAAAATTTCTCATTTCCAAATAAAATTATATAATCATACATAAATATCACATAACAAAAATCTCACAACATTACTGTTTAAGCAGGCTCATAACATAGGCTTAATAAAAATTCTATAACAC
>CAMOHE010031006.1:6077-27195 GCA_946598075.1 Artocarpus hirsutus
GCAGGCAACATAAATAGACACTAGAAAAGGGACACCAGAACATATCTACATAATTTCGAGCATATTTAAGACAAAGGCAACCACTAAAGTTCAAATATAAATGCAAAACAGAGAAAAGGGACAACAGAAAAGATTTATCCAATTTCCAGTTTTGAGTCTCCACTTAAAGTTTTATTTGTTACAAATCCTTGAAAATTGATGACAACATATAAACCTATTCGATCTCGATTCGGATATTTCGCTGGTTCGTGTCCACAATTTACGAATACAAGGCGATGAAAATCAACCAACCTCTCAATGAAGATTTGTTGACAATGATTGATTAATGAAGGTAAATTAAAAGAAGCCTGTTCTCTTTTGAGTGTAGTAATCACTGACGACCATATGGAGGAGGACTCATGTTGTTTCCAGGCTGGCCCGGTGGCGGTCTGGGCCTTGCATACTCTGCGAATATGACCCAACCGTCTAGAAACTACAGACCACAAACGTACAAAACTTAATCATTTCCAAATATAGAAGTCCATATTTGAAGAGTGACCACACTGGCAGCATCAGATGTCGTGTGGATCAGTATGGAAATGTAAGTGAAGGTCCAAATTACTTCAGCAAACGGAGAAAAAGGCCCAATTGCTCTACTGACGTTGAGAGAAATTCAGAACGATATATTCATTGAAAAGAAAAAGAAAAAACAAACAAACAAAGCAAAACTCAAAAAAAAAAAAAAAAAAAAAAAATCTAAACTAAAAACTGAGAAAACCACAACATTTCCCCAGTCGACCCTACCATTCCCACGACCGTTAAATATCGAGTTACTTATCTCAATTCCATCAACTTTGCCGTTTTCTTTATTTTTTTTTTTATATTTTAGTTTTTCATTTTTTCTTAAAGAAGGAAAGGTGTATGCACACGGAGAGTAGAAATTGTATTAATATGAGGGTAAAAGTAGCTAGGTGATTCAATGTTTTTCTGGAAAGTTACATTGACTATGGAATAATGAAAGTGAAGACAGAGACTTGCTATATATGTAATTCATTGTTTCCTGCTTTTTCTTCAGAAAAAGAAAGGGGTCGCATTATGCAAATATAGAAGCTGAGAAAAAAAGCAAAACAATGACCTCTTATGATGGTAAAGAACTGTCAACATATAAAAAAGCAAAACAATGACCTCTTATGATGGTAAAGAACTGTCAACATATAGAGAAATCCAGCAATAGAATAATTTTTCCCAGGTTGTCTAAAGTCCTTGAAACTACTCCTATACGTTTTGATGCTTAACAAAAAGCAAGAAAAAGTAGAAGGTTCTAGCTCTAAGGCCACCCGTTGGTTCATAAAACGAAGGAAGATAAAAATTCCTCAAAAAGACACTGGGTTCACTTCAATGTATCATAGCTTCGTCGGTGAGAGTAGCTTAGCTTGTACAGTTAGGCAAGAAAGCACCTTTCAACTCATCTTCTTAAGTTAATGAAAAGTATGAAGTAAATTAATGTTATTAACTCACCTTGCCATCCATGCCCTCTATACCTTTTGCAGCATCTTCTAGAGTAGCATATCTTACAAAACCAAATCCCTTTGAGTATCCCGATACACGATCAGTCACCACCCTAGCTGTAAATTGCCATAAAATTCCTTGTTAATGATTAGCAAACATAATTTCCAATAGAGGAAGGGAGGGTAAGGGAGAAAGAAAGAGAGAGAAACAACATACCATGTACTACTTCACCAAACTGAGAAAAGGCTTCGTGTAATTTCTCTGTTGTTGTACGTTTACTAAGTCCTAGAGGAAACAAAGATATATGTAAGCCCCAATATTGAAATGATAAAGACCAAACTACAACTTACAATACGAAAGGATAACAACACGAAGTGCAGGAAAAAAAAAAAAAAACCAATAACATACAAAATGATTTGCAACGAATAATAAATGCCAAAGGGTAAATAAGGCAGGGAAAAAAAATAGAATCCACATACTTTTTTAGTTCACATACATCTCCAACTGTAATTGACAATCAAATTCAGAATTAATCAATCTCTCCAATTATCCGAAATCCATAACAACTCAGACCTACCACCAACAAACTTTCCTCAATCAGCAACCACCATAAAACATTCAATTTTTCTAGTCGCTAGGTTCTTAAGGCCTAAAAGCTTCCATCCTTGACCTCCTCATGCAAGGTAAAAAACACATAACTTTCCAAAAAAAAACATCTTAAACGAGAGAAATGGGAGATAAAGAACAAAGCTTGGTGCAGTGTCTTAAGAATTATTGGAAATGCTTAATCGGTGTTTGTAGTAACTAGTAAGAGAACAAAATTCCGAGCAATAATCCAACTAACTAAGACCGATATTTCTCCACATAGTAATTAATAACTTAATAACATTGATAAAGACAATATGAACTCAAAGTCTTCTTATTCCACTAAGAAAACTCAAACTACTAGCATTTAATCGTGTAATTCTCGTTGATTAAGAATAAGTACTAGCACTTAATTGCAGAAAATTCTTATCTTCTAGCCTCAGGGTGGAAAAAAAGTTGACATTGTCATTTTTAAGTCTCTAATCAATCTCCTAATATGAATTTAACACTTTAAATACAACAAAAATTAGGGCTTTTTTTTTAGTAATTTGCTCATCTTCCGAACAAACAAAACGTAGAGAAAACCAAGCATCAGAAATTAACGAATTTCCCAACAGAAAACAAAATCAAATTCCAAATATCTATCAATATAGAGATTAAAAATGGATCAAGAAAATGTGAAAGGGAAAGAGAGAGAAAGTTACCGGAGACGAAGAGGTTTGTACTCGGCTCGGCCTGCTGTCGAGCCTGAGCCGCAGTGGGAGCCGGCGGCGGAATGAAAGGAGAGGTGGAGGCCGCGGAGAAGAGCCGTCTGAGCAAGCCGCGAGGTGCCGCCGCCGCCACCGATCTCAGAGCCATTTCTGTCGCTCGGGTTTAAGCTTAACCCCTTGCTCTCTTGCAGATAAAAAGATGGAACAAAAGAGTATGATTGGGCAATAAAAGCATTAAACAAGAGGCTGAATTACAGGTTTACCCTTCTGTTTAATTTATACAATTTAATGTGAGAAAAAAAAAATTTCCTTTTGATGAATTTCCATCCGGGTAAACTTAAAAATGTTTGACACAATGACAGTTTTTATAGGAGGAGAAGATTCTCAAGTGTTAATAGAGATAGTCGGATAGTAAAACCACTTCACCTAAACATAAAGATTCCAATGCTCTCATTTCATTTCATGTTAAAAAAATTCTCTAAAAATACCTTGTTATGCAAAAAAATTATATCAGGTAAATCATTTTATCACATATAAAATAATAAATTCTGTCATTTTCACAATTAAAAAAAACATAAAATTTCATGCTTGTATTTAGATTTTGATCACTTTTTAAGATTTTTTTTTTTATTCAAGTCTCTCAGGGTACTTAAATAATATTTTTAAAAAAAATAATGTGATACATTGATTAGATTTCTTGATTATAGGGATATCAATTTGGTAAACTACTAACTACAAGGTAATCAAATGATATTTTTCCTTCCTAATATTTTTACTCTTTGCACTCAGAGTTTAACAACTTCCCCCACTCTTTATCGTGGTTAGACTTGCACGGAAATGAACTAAAGATAAACTCAGATTACAAAATTCTTTGACATATAAAATCATTTTCAAAAAACAAATAAAGAGGAAAAACTTACTTCGGAAAATGACGCTAGAGAAGTCTAGAGATCCGTGTTGAAAAATGTAGCATAATTTGATGAATTACCGATGTTAATATAATAGATCTCTTTAGCAAGTCCCTGTTGATTTGACATCTAGTAGATTACATAAGATAATCTAATACAATACCAGCCAGCCAACGATAAGGAGAGACAATTTCACCAAACTCATTTTGTTGAACTTTAAACGGTTCTTGCCTATTGCAGTCATATAATCTCAACAAGCCTTAATTTTGGGTCATTCCTGAAGATTTTTTTTAATTTTTTTTAACCTTGTACTTCTAGCCAAAAAAAAAAAATCATGGCATGCAATGGACCACTTTGCTTAATTTATATAACGTCCTATATGTTATTATTGCAAGATAATTCTATGATGAAGATATATCGTTATTTCAAAACAAAAAAATTAATTTGGATCTCTCCTCAACAAAAATACGGAAAATCTGTTAGTTTCTACTCAACCAACTACCAAAGTTCATATGAAAATGTGAATTTTGAACTGGGCATCTTCTAAGGTAGATCATATCTTATTTCCTTTTGGTGCCATGTGAGCTTAGACTTCATTTTTTACCCTTCTTTTTCCCGGGTACGTTACTTTTTTGTTGAACTCGAACTCTTCGTTTCCGTGTCATAGCAAACTCTCCAAACTTATGACCAACCTTTTCTTCCGTGATCTTACACTTAATATGAGTTTTTCCATTGTAGATTCGAAAGGTACAACCAACAAATTCCGGCAAAATAGTAGACCTACGTGACCAGATCTTTCTATTCATCAGAAGATCCCTCCCGTTCTTAATTTTCAAGAGAAATGGATCGACGAAACAGTCCTTCCATATGGTTCGCTGCGGATTTGCATAACCTGATACACGATTGGTCACCAATATTGCCACAGGTTCGTGGTTAAAATCAAGAACAGAAACTATAATTCAAGATAGTGACGAAGCAAGTTATGTTGCATCCACAAGGGTGTTTTCCTTCAGTTGTTAACAATCGTTGTTGAGTTCCCCTGAACTCAACAACGAATATTAAATTCAAAAAATAATTAGTTACCAAAATTAAAAGTCCAGAAGTTTACTGACTCAAGAAAAATTCAAAATTGCTCAGAGAGAGAGAGAGAGAGAATAGTAAGCAAAAATTACAAACAACCAAGACCTATCACTGGTGAAACTATTCCTGACTAACAAATCCAAAGGAACATGTATGGTTATTATAGTCAAAGTGTTCTTAAGGCACCTAACAACTTACAACCTTTAGCTACTTATGCAGGCTAAAAAGAGGAAGGGGGATTCTGGGTACGAAAAACTCTTTCGGTAAAGCACGGTTATCATTCATAGGATCTCATATATCCATTAAATTTATCAATATTTCTTTTTGATTTGATACCATCGACTGTTTGGAACTACAATAAGAATCTTTAAAAGGAAAACTAAACTTAAAGACAGCAAAAGTTTCTTCACATGGTAATCATGACATGAACTCAAAAAAATTCCTTTCTCTTTGTAAATAACTCAAATTACTCAAGTAAGCAGCCAATAATCCTCATTGATTACAAGTACGTGCTTATAACACAATTTCATAAAAAACTCATCCTGTAATTCCAGAGAAAATAGAAAAATATAGGCATTCTCAATCAAACAACAATGACAAACAATCTGAAATTTTTCATGCCACATTTTGCTATTTCTTTTATCTCTAACCATTACAGTTACCAGTAATAGAATTCAAAATTGCCCAATGTCTCAAGTGATTCAAACACCAAAATGGATTAAAAAGTAAAGAACATAAAATACTTAAGCAAAATAACAAACAACTAAACCCATCACTAATGACACTTTTCCTGACTAATAAACCAAAACCAACATATATGTTGGTTCTTAAGACGCCTAACAATTTCCACCCTTTAGCTACTCACCCAGGATAAAAAGAAAAGAAAGAATTCTGTAGTAGGATATGAAAAACTCTATCGGTAAGACATAGTTCTAAACCATCCATCAGATTTCTTTTAGGACCTGTTAAATTTGTCAACAATTCATTTTTATCCAATATGATCAGACGGTTCAACTCAAAAAAGAGGTGTAAGTAATCCAATTAAAACTGAAAAGTAAACCAAAGCTTCTTTACACGATAATCATAACACAAACTTAAAAATTTCCTTCCTCTTCGTAAATATCTAAAGTTACTCAACTAACAAGCACTACTTTTGATTGAGAGTATATACTTGAACTCATTTTCACCAAAAAAAAAAAAACGACTTATCTTGTAGTTACAGAAAGAAAAGAAAAATTAAAAAAAAATCTGAATGATTAATCTAATTAGTCTATTGATTGATAAAACTAGAACAAAAAAAACTTAATTCGTATCAGGAAATTAAAGAGATCCATTTTCGACTATCTACTCCTAAAACAACGAATTATCGACGGAAAACAGAGAAGGATTTAAAAATCTTGGCCAATGTAGAGAAAAGTAGCAATGGCAGATCAAAAACGCAGGGGAATAAAGAGAGAGAAGAACGAGGAACGTACCGGAGACGGTCTCCAGCGGCTGAGCCGGAACTGGAGGGCGAATGGAAGGAGAGGAGGGAGTTGTGGAGAAAAGCCGTCTGAACAAGCAGCCGGTGGCCGCCGATCGCAGAGCCATGGCAGGCGCTGCGATTAAGCTCAAACCCGATGATTTTCTAGACAGAGAGAGGGTATAAAATGGTGTTCTCACCGATTTTCTGGTTTTGAAGTCCCCATATCTATCATATGTAACCCTATGTAGAAAGGTCTTATTTATTTATTAAAAAAAAGGAGGAGGAGAAGAAGAAGAAGAAGAAGTTAATAGCTCGGGACGTCCCCAATCTTTTGACATTTTGTTGTTTCGGCGCTATCTCTAGCAAGATCCCCGACGATAAGATCCCCACACAAAAGATCTCTTCCGTCAACACTAACACGACGCCGTCTAATGGCAAAGCCACGTTGTTTTTCACTCTCTATTTCACTCTCTGATCAATGTTTGACGTGCATAATCTATTAAAATTATAAATTATTATTTTAACAAAAATAAGGTAGTAAAATACACGTGTTAAGCGGTGATTTGAGAGTATAAAAGAAAATACAGCTTGCACTTCTCTTTGATATTTTTTTTGTTTTGGCCCTATCCCTAGTAAGATCCCCTCCAATAAGATCCCCAACACAAAAGATCCCTTCCGTCAACACTGGCGCAAACGCCGTCTAATGGCAAAGCCATGTTGTTTCTCACTCTATTACAGTCTCTCCAACGCATGGAATCCGCTAACATTATAAATTATTATTTAAACAAAATATAAGATAATGGATGTGCCAAGCAGTGATTAAAAAGAGTATAAAAGAGACTGCAGCTTTTACTTCTCTTTGATATTTTGTTGTTTCGGCCCTATCCCTGGCAAGATCCCCTCTGATAAAATCCCCACACAAAAGATCCCTTCCATCAACACTAACGCAACGCCGTCTAATGGCAAAGCCACGTTGTTTAGTGAGGGCAAGCGCCTTACTCAACTTTTGAAATTTGTTTGTACTTATTAAAATTTTCTAATTTTTTTGCTATATCCTTATTTTGTAAGAAAAAATAATTGTTCCTTTAATAAATAGTTGAAAAATGTCATTATGCCTATATTTTACTAAAAAAATTATACAATATGCCTCTATTTAAAAACTAATGTAAAACTCTCAGCAGTTATAACAAAAAAACAAAAAGTTATTACAATATCAAATTTTCATATGCTACAATTTTTAAATCACATTTTCACGTTTTCGATCACTAAAATACTATCTCCCTTCACCATTGCGTGGAACCGCGCTTTATTTATGAGAGATCCCACCCTTCCGCTTGGTGCAACGCCATCTTTGGCTCCCCAACCCCATGCAAGATTTCCATATCCCTCCATGCCCGCCGTCATGCAACCTCTTATTGCACACCGTCACACACACCCCTTTGGGCCCTTGTCACCCCATTCGACAGCCCTCAATGTAGGCCTCCACCATCCTTCTTCTTCTTCAAGTCTATCACAATTCTCTTTGTTTGGGAGTTTAGGAAGTTAGAGTAGTTAGAGTTTGTTGTGTGTGCGCGCAAAAATTTTTTTTTTTTAAGTTTTAGATTTTGTTTTTCTTCTTTTTTTTGGTTTTTCAAATTAATTCTCTTCATTTTTTTATTAATTAGTGTTGAACATTATAAATAATACAAATTATTGAGGGTGGTCTAAAAATTTTAGAAAATTTGACCAATCGAAATGGGGAAGGAGTTATTTTTAGTCTTTTTGGAAGAAAAAAAAAAAAAAAAGTGGAGTAAACTTGGTATTTTGAAGGTATAAGAGGATATTTAAGGCAAACATATTAATTCGACTAACAAAAGATATTTAAGCTATCTTTTATTTCACATCTCCAAGCAACGTACAAAATTGGCTTTTAAGTAACAAAAATTTTGCATCTTAATGTAGAGCATGAAATCGTTGAGAAGGACTTCAAAATGATGTCCGAGCAGCCACTAGTAGGTAGCGACCATTTTATACCTAGCCATCCAAGGTAAAAATGGAAGATCTTAGATTCACTAAGAGAGTCTTTAGTAATATAATTAGAACCAAAACATTATAGCACTGTAACAAATTTTTGCTTTACACTGTAGCATATGAGATTTTTATTGTAATAGTTACAACTTATAAGGTGTTTGGCATGATGGTTAAAACCGTTAGTTAAAACTGATTTTACTATAACATGTGAGAGTTTTATATTATAATGATTTTTTTATTGTTACTGTAACATGTGAGAGCTTTATACTGTTCACAACTGAGAAAGTGATCCGAACTATGGTCTAGACCGACTTGTCAAATAGACTATTATTAGTTTCAACTAAGTTTGTCAAATGAAGCCTTTCTTTTTTTTTTCTTTTTTTTTTATAAGTCAGTTGAGGACCTTAAGATGGTAGACAACAACTACGTATACAATCCAATGACAAGAAATGCTCATTACATGATGATGTATCAACCTTGTTCACTTTCACTAACCAGTGATCACCGCTCGCTTCACATTCCCACACTCTCCAACATGCACAGAGTAACCATCAACACAACCACGATCGCACATGGCTCTCAAGCATCATGCCCCCACCGTCTTCGTGATGGACCGAGCAAGGATTAAGACTCTCATTCTTTTATAAGACCTTACATTTTGTATTGAGAGACTTTTGGAAGGAGAGTTGATGATCCTAAAAATTCGATGAAACCTTGGCAACCACGGTGATTGTGGGTTATATTGAGCCGGACTACTCTAAACCTTTTTATGTCTCTTTCTTTATGTTGACCTCAGTTTTAATAATTTGTGGTTATTTGACCTTTTTCAATCATGTTCCTTGCTAGAAACTTGTTTCCTCTAACTTCAATGAATTTTATAAACATGTTGAATTTAGAATTTCACTAGCCAAAACCCACATGTTGTTGCAGGAAATATTTGTGTTATCTAAAAACTTGGAAATGTTTACAGTATACAATTAGTCTATATGTACAGACATATAAATACACACATTGATATAATATTGTATTCAAAAGTTTTTTACAATTTTTTATAGCTTTTGTTTTCCCGTTTTCTTTGGTTCTTCCTCACTACAAAATAGGAATGTAAAAAAATTAATAACAATAATTATTAAGGAAGTTGAAAATGTTGGATTATTTGAATTGTAAATTAAAGTACTTAAAAGTAGTTACATCACCTGGTCATAGGATGTTTTCTTGTTGATTTGGTTCTTTTTGTTTCAGAACTGAAATAGTAAAAGATTATTAAGATATATATTGTGACGACCCTCACTACATGGCTGTCACTTAACTTAACGTGATCATGAACTTAAACATACTTAAAAATAAAGTACATAAATTTTGGAATAATTTTTTTTTTAAATGGATTCTTGTTGTAGAATCCTTAACATAAAACCTTAGAAGAAAATAATAACTATTTTTCAAATCTTAATAACAAACGGATTCTTGAAGATAAAGAATTCCTAATGTTTAACTTTAAAAGATATTATAATCATTTCTTAAAACTTAATTTTGTAAACCGAACATAATAACATAAATTTCTCAACGTGATAATAACGTAATAATAATAATTAACATCACCATAATTTCCAAAAGCATGATCCTTTATATAACTCATAATATTTATTTCTTGAAACATAACCATAGTAATTTCCTTGAACTTTTCTTTTTAAACATAAGGATGATTATTTAGCAACTATTACTTTAAGGACATTTCTCAATTTAAATAAAACTATTTTAAAACACATTATTGGGTCTAGTGTTTTGCTTACGATTGGTCTGTTTTTATGAGTTTGGTGTTTTGTCATAATTTAAAATAAGTATTAATCAAGTTTAGATTATGTTTTTTTTAGTATTGATTATGTGTTTGTTTCTCTCATAGCTATATATATTTAATGTGTTTTACATTCGATTACATTTCTCATGTGGCAATGACGATTATATGTTTTTGACACGTCGAGTTCTATATAGTTTATCCAAATATTGTCGTGAAACATCAGCTATCAAAGGAGACAGTCAAAGCCAAAACCGAACATACAAGAAAGAGCATAGAGACGAAGAACAAATAACGACATAATAATAAAACCACAAAATAGAATGCAGAGAGGAATATAAAAATTAGAGTTTTTTTAGCATCAAATGACAAAGAAGTCCGAAACAAAGATGCTAAGAAGAAGCAATAAAAAAGGGCAAAATGATAATATAGCAAGGCAAGAGTCTTTCTTTCTTTCTTTCTTTTCTTTTTTTTTTTTTGTTTGTGTTTCCAGAAGAGAAATTGCCTAAATATTTTAGTGATTGCAATACTAGCGAAAGATGGACCAAAGTTCCAAGGTCAACTCAAAATATTGCATGAAGGAAAATATGAACTACTTGGCTGACTTTTAATCATGGTACTATCGATACTGATAAGGATGATAATGGTATATGGTGTATATTTGCAAATTCGGATCTATCCTTAATAGTTATATTAGACTCTACATGGTTAGAAGTATTGTACCTACTTGCTAATATTGTCCTATTTAAACAAGCCAACTAACTAAAAGGCCTACCCAATAATTATAATTGACTCAAGTACTTAAATTATGAGATATCTCGTTTAGTATTTTGCGTATTCAAGGGATTTTGGCTTTAATCTCTCTTTCCTGCTATTTAAGTTCAAACGCTTGAAGCATAATTATGTTTTCTTTCATGAGAACATGCATTTCATCACACTCATCCAAATCATTGGATCTTCTTTCAGAGCATAAAAAGTCTTTGCATGCATTTCTTAATGATTCTTATTACTATTTTTTGTACACGTTTTTTTTTTTTTTTTTGGAAAGGGTCCGAAGCTTCTGTTCACATCATGAAATGAAGATGTGTTTAGTACAAGCAATCTTATTTAATCTTATGGTGTTATAACTCTACTATTAATAAAAACAAGAAGATCGAATCTAAAAAATACATTATATATTAAATTAAGGCTCAAAGTTGTATGAGTAACAGGATTTACCCTGTAGAAATAAAATTGATTTTCCGTTTAGTATTTAATAAGATAAGATCACTAAGAGCAATAGATTTCAAAAGTTACATTCTGAGCGCATGGATAAGTACTGAAAAAACGCAGATAAGACCATGGGAAATTGTTGTGCCAAGTAGATCATGACTACACGCCAATGTCTATCTGATCATTCTATTATTGTGACTTTAAAAAATGTTGAAAGAGCATCAATAGTACTCAACTCCCCTTTTTTGTGGGCTGGTTAGTAGTAATTAAATTTTACATATAGTTACAATTCTCGTTCAAGTCTTTATAAATAAGTAATGCTATAATCAAACAAAAGTCCTTAATAAATAAATATTAAAAATTTAAAGTCATGCTTATTTTGTTAGGGAATTCAAGTTATACTTGTACATATCTTAAAAATATAGTAGTCTTCTTCTCACCAACTATATAAAGTGTTGAAGAATATAGTTAGAACTATAAGTTAAAACTAAAATACTATAATATTTAAAAGTTTTATACGTCAGTAAACTTTTATTTTAAATTGTAACTATTGTATTAGTTAAAATTTATTAGTTCAATTAGGTTGTCCAAGGAGCCATAGTTGATGTGGAATTTTGGAATTTGGACCGCTCCACCACTTTTGTCTCAACTTTCCCCTATGTTTGGACATTAGCTCATCATTATTTCTTGGTGAAGATTTCCACTTTCACAAGTTCAGGAAAAGCTTTCGAAGAAGGAAATTATCCTTTTTTGTTGTAGACGTGTCATCTCTTTTTAATCCCAATTTTTGTCTTTTTTCAAACCCCTCTCTAGCAAGTTTCATAAAAAAACACCTATATATATATATATATATATATATATATATATATATTAAAAAACCAACTTCATAACGTGCACACAAAGAACAAAGCAAAGCAAAGCCCCTCAACTACCTTTTCTCAAGTCATCTTACACCACAACGCCTTCAATATGTTTTTGTCATCTTTACAACTAAGATAACTGACACTTCTTTTCTTCTAATCAACATCTCCAGAAACCACCAGTTTTCTTAAACCAAAACAAAGCTAAAACCAGCCTATATATACACACACACACACATATATATATAGCTGCCAAATTTTCTCAAGTGTAAATATCCACCATGACACTTATAACCTTGATCCTGTTTCTCATGGTGATCATGACCTCTTTATTGCTTGAAAATGTAAAATCTCTCAGCAGAGTTGATTTCCCAGATGGGTTTATTTTTGGAACTGCTTCTTCAGCTTACCAGGTACCCTTTTAATTTTTCTCTTTTTCTTATAAAGTTTTTTCTTTCAACATATCACAAATATGGTGGAAAAAAGTTCAACAATTAACAATTAAGATATCTTGCTGTGTTTGATATATAGTTTGAAGGAGCAGTAGATGAAGGGAATAAAGGAGCTAGTATATGGGATACATTCACAAAAAAACCAGGTAAGAGTAACTTATAAAAATGTTTGTATTCTAATTTACAGTTGTTGATAAAAAAATCATTACCTAAAGAGATTTTGTTGTTGTTGTTGTTTTTTTTTTTTTTTTTTTTTTTTTTGTGTGTACTAACAGGGAGGATTTTGGACTTTAGTAATGCAGACACAGCTGTTGATCAATACCACAGATTTGAGGTAAAATGCAATAGATATATCTCCCAACTTCAAAATGTATCAGATTTTTAATGCCACAAGCATAAGCTAATTATTTATTTACTTTTTTTTTCCTTTTTTTTAATTCATTACTCAAGTCTATTCTTGCTTGTGAAATTAAGTTTCAATATTTAAATATATGATTATAACATGCAACATAAGAGCATCTTTGTCCATTGAGGAGCAATAATAAAAGCTGATTTGCTCATGGCAATACAATATTTTAAAGGGACAAGAGTCATATGGATAAGAGAATCTAAAACCTCATGATTTAATTGTGGGCCTATAATATTATATATGATTTTCTTGAGGGGTAATATTGTATATGACAGAAAATGAGATAATTTTAGGGAGATGATGATGATGATCATGTGTCCTCAAACTTGATTGATATAAGAATAAAAACTATTATTCTAACAATATTAAGAATATATTTATCCAAATAGATAACTGGAAGTTTATGATCTTAACTAACTAAAAAAGAGGTTGATATTCTAAATACACAGAGTGACATAGACTTGATGAGGGATTTGGGAATGGATGCTTACAGATTTTCAATATCATGGCCAAGAATTTTTCCAAGTAAGATTAATTCTTCCCAGACAATTACACTGCTCCGTTTGTCTCATAGATTTGAACCACAGTTTGTATCATTTCTCTACATTCTTTTCTTTCTCAAAATTTAAATTTATGTTCAAACTTTTAGTTCAAATCTATGAAACAAAAGGGTAATAATCTCTCAAATTTTATTCTTGTGGCATATATGTTTCTTCAATTAATGCTTTTAGAGATCAACAGATGGAACAGGAGAATCCAACCCTGAAGGAATACTTTACTACAACAACCTCATAGATGCCTTACTTGAAAAGGGTTAAGCAAACTAAAGTTTCTTTTGGAATATATTTTTCCCTATAAGAGAACACAACACAACAATATTGAAAGCTAACTTGTTCTTTTCAATCAGGAATAAAGCCTTTAGTGACTCTCTACCATTGGGATCTACCACAGGAGCTTGAAGACAGATATGAAGGATGGTTGAACGAACAGATTGTGTAAGTATGAAGAAATACATATAGAATGGTGTTTTTTATGCCTTTAGTCCCTTGACTTTTGGTTTTGCGAGGATTTGGTCCCCAAATAGGCTTTTTTAGATGGACAATTTGCTTTAGTGCACTTTGAACATTTTGTAGTTTGCGAGTTTTACCTTAAACTTTTAAGTTTGACATTTAAGATTCAAAATTTTAGAATCCTTGGCAACATAGTCTAAATGATAACAAACACCGACCGAAATTAGAGTCCTAAATACCAAAATTAAAAAGTTCAAGCTCTAGCTTGTTAACCAACAAAAAGTATAGGATGGATTAAAACTGTGAGGCATTCTGCCAACTAAGTGACGGACATTTGCTATTAAGCCATAATTGCAACAAAAATTAAAATTTGTAGACCCATACCAAAATTAAAAGTTTGGAGCCTAAGTCACCAAAAACTAATAAATATTAAGAGTGCACCAAAAAGAACTTTTTAGATACGTTAATCTATGTGTTAATTTTTTGACAATTTAGTCCCTAAATCTAAAATTGACAGTGCTTTTAAATTTAAGGAGGCAATCACGCGTCTATTATATAATAATCTGAAACTTCAAAAAAAAAAGTCATGAGAGGTGCAAAAATTCTCTTCATTGTTCTTGAAAACGCTTAAAAACTATAATACTTTGCACTTCAAATGACTAGTTTTTAAAAAAATTAATGATTTATACAATGAACATGAGGTGCCTCTCTCAAATTCAAAGACTCGTTGTCAGATTAGGCCTATAGACATCAATTGCAAACAAAAAAGAAACTCAAGGACTAATATGTCAAAAGAAAAGTCCTAAGGCCAAAGCCTCACAATCAATAATTCAAGAACTAAAATTTTAAAGTAATCACTTTTTAGGAGACCGTTTAAGCTTTTACAATATCCTTGAATTCAATCTCGTGACAGAAAAGACTTTGAGCATTATGCTGTCACCTGCTTTAGAGCTTTTGGAGATAGAGTGAAGCATTGGATCACCTTCAATGAACCTCATGGTTTCTCACTTCAAAGCTATGACTCAGGCATACAAGCCCCTGGCAGATGCTCCATTCTTGGCCATTTGTTCTGTAAGAAAGGAAATTCATCAGTTGAACCATATATTGTAGCTCACAATATCCTCTTGTCTCATGCTGCTGCTTATCATAGCTACCAAAGATATTTCAAGGTGCTCTTGATTTTTTTTTATTGGAAATATTTGGCAACTACTTTAATAAATTAGCAACTTTTGAACAAATGGTTTAGGAATTACAATTAATTTTCGGTGAATAGTATATTTCAGCCAATTTTAAAATTATAAAAATTTGGTCGTTCCTTAAAATGGGGTCGCAAATTGTTTATTTTTGTAAAGTTTTAAGCATTATCATCTCAATTTTTGTTTATCGATAATGCTATTTTGCTCTTTAGACACTGGGCCCAACATAAAAAAAAAAAAAAGTGGAACCCACCTCTATTTTATGGAGACCCCAGTTTTGTATATTTTTATTTAGGTTAGTAACATTAATGGCTTCTTAAACTTTAGGGTCTTTTTTATTTTACCTTTTGAACTTTAAAAATCATCATGTTACTCGTTGAATTTTTAAAACTCTTCACTTGCTCCCCTAAATTTTAAAAATCACAATTTTGCCTTTATTTTAATCCTCTTTATTACATTTACACTCTTATTTAACTTTTTTCATCTGCTCTTATTTAAGAATGGTCTGTATGTATATTTTTTTTCGATATTATTCGTTAATATTTCCTCATCTTTAATGTGTAACTTATCTTCTTTAGTATTCAAATTCACATATTAACAAATAATATCGACTTATTAAATAAGTTACGCATTAAAAATGAGAAAAAATACGCAAGCTAACCCTTCTTAAACGAGAGTTCAAAAAAATACAATGATATTAAGTAAGAGTGCAAACATGAAATAAAACTTAAGAATGATAAAATCTCATTTTTATCTTTATAGGTGATCTAAATGCGAATCACATGAGCTTAATTATGTTTATTTAAATGAAAAATAGGAAAACAAGAAAAAATAATAAAGAGGTTTAAAACAAGGGCAAATTTATGATTTTTAAAATTTAAGGGACAAAGTGATAAGTTTTGAAAGTTCAAGGGGATAACGTGGTGATTTTTTAAGTTCAAGTGGCATAGTGAGAGATATCTTAAAGTTTAAGGGCCATTAATGTTAATAATTCTTTCTATTTTGTAAAATACTTTTTAATTTCGTCACTTTTTAATGTAAGACAGCCTTTGTCTTTTGTTCTCTATAGCAAGAAAAATGAGATTCCTTTAAGCAACATCTTGAGAAGAATATCTTTTATCTTTCACTTTTAAAAACAAAAGGCAAAAGTTAAAGCACTCATCCCATTTTAACTCACTTTAATCCACTTGGGCAATATAGGAGAAACAAGGAGGTAAAGTAGGAATAGTCTTAGATGCCAAGTGGTATGAACCCATTTCGGACAGTGAAGAGGACATTGATGCAGCAAATAGAGCAATGGATTTTGGGCTTGGATGGTATTTATATAATTCCTTTTGATTTAATCTCTAATTAATTAACCTTTCTTGTGTAATAAAACACATCTAACTAACAGAGTAAAAAAGTGGAGTCTCAGGTTTCTTGATCCACTTCTTCTTGGTGATTATCCTCTTTCAATGAAGAAACTTGTGGGAGAGAGGCTACCGAAGATCTCACAACCAATCTCAAAACTCTTGGTGGGATCTCTAGACTTTGTTGGCCTAAACCATTACACCACATTGTATGCGCGAAATGACAGGGCACGAATTCGAAAATTCATATTGCAGGATGCTACATCAGATGCTGCTATCATTACAACAGGTGAGTTTGACAGGATGTTTGGCAGGATGGTTAGAACTGTTTTTACGGTAGTATGTGAGAGTTTTACACTAGTGATTTTTTTATTATTACTATAAATATGAACGTTTTTATTCTAAACCGTAGTTCAGACCCGCCTGTCAAACACAACCACAAAACTCATATATTACAAAAAAAAAATGCACTTATCCCATAGTACTCAAATCAAAATAACAACCTCGTGTTATTGTACGTATTCTCTATCACAGCATACAGAGGAGGAGTTGCAATTGGAGAAAGAGTATGTCCCTTTAAAAAGAACAATTTAATTACTTGTTTGAGATTATAGTCACTTAAGTCAAGGTTAGGAATTCTTCCTCCTTTAGGCAGCTTCTCGTTGGTTACACATAGTGCCATGGGGCATCAGGAAGTTGGCAAGATATGTGAAGAACAAGTATGGGAATCCTCCAGTAATAATTACAGAAAATGGTAAGTAGTTTTGAAATCCAACATTGTATTCTACGAATTTTGTTGCAGAAAAATTAACATTGCTTTGATTCATTAAAAATAGGCATAGACGATCCGAATAGACCCTTTATATCATTGGACAAAGCCTTAAAAGACGAAAAGAGAATAAGATTTCATAAAGATTACTTGTCAAACTTATCTGCTGCTATAAGGTAATTGATAACATTTCACAACTCCATGATTCTATTGCTTGAGCATATTTTTCAGTTTTTAGTCTAAATTAAGTGTTACAATTCATTACAGACAAGACGAGTGCGATATACGCGGCTATTTTGTGTGGTCACTTCTTGACAACTGGGAATGGAACATGGGCTACACGGTCAGATTTGGACTGTACTATGTGGACTACAAGAACAACCTTACAAGGATTCCAAAAGATTCGGTTCAATGGTTTAAAAGACTTCTCAGATCGAAAGATGATTTGAGCTACCCTATTAGTTAGATCAATATCTGTAAACTAAATATTCATCCCTTTCAGGAAAAAAAAAAAAGAAAAAGAAAAAAAAAATACTATCAAATTAACTTCACAAAATGCACCTAAACTGTCCAATTGGGGGAGTTATGCCAAAAGTAGTTGGATTTGAAAAACGATTTTCACAAAAATAGTAGAAACATGGCTCAGGTACGGAACGAATACAGCATAAATTTGCTCAAATTCTTTTGTAAAAAATGCTATAGATTATATTAATTTAACGCTAAATAATTGCATATAAACCTTTGCTTACCCGATTGATGAAAGATGATAAAAAATCTTCTATCGAGAAAGGTGTTCTCTATAAATAAGACCACCTTATTTCTCGCCTAACTCTTAGTACCGGATAAACGAATCTGTGGGCGTAGGAGGAATTAAGGTATCTAAGGATCACTCGACTAACTTTTAATCACATGTTAATCTCAACATATGAGCAAAACGGTTCTTCAAATGAAGAACTTTTCTTCACTCTCTTACACGCTATGTGGAGGAATTTTGGTAGAGTCCTTTATGTCTTTCCAAGACTCACAACTGTCTCTATAATAAATAGAGAATGCCTCTATTTATAGATAAATGAATATTCGATTAATACTTGGAGTTTCATTTATTTTAATTTAAATATCAAATATTCAATTAAAATAAAAGAGAATCTTTCCTTATATTGTGTTAGGTACCACACATGTTGATACCATATTCATATATGGCGCTAATTGTAGAGAATGAAGAGAGATAATTTGCTTGTTTCCCAGTCTCATTTGCTTTCAAATTTATCTTTTTATATTGAATTAAATCACATCTTATCCAAAGATGGAATTCTAATTGTGGAAACTTAGTAAGCAAGTTTTGAAGTGTATAAGGGACTTTCTCTTATTAGTATTGACACCATACGCAGTGAGAGGGTTCTATTGTAAACGCTAAATGCCAAAATTAATTATTTATTATTAAACAATCTTATTATTTAATAATTGTAAGTTATTTATTAAATGATCTTATTATTTAATAAATATAAATTAATTCATAATTAATTTATTTTGAGTGATTTTTAATTGAGAATTCTATAATTTTAACTTAATTAATTATACCAATAATTTCACTTATCCAAATAGTGTTTTCAAGGATGGCATGAGAACTAATAGACCAACAATTTTAAGCTCTAACAAAACCAATATATCAATTTAACTCTTTAATGAATATATTACTCTTTTATTAATTTCAATGTAACTCTACTAAATATGTGAAATTACACTCTTAAAATTATAGATATAAATTACTTAATTCTTAGAGTCGCCCATTTATATAGTTAATTAGAGATAGGTAAAATCCATTAATCGCTTTAATTACTTCTTTATAGAGAGCTTTATATTAGTTGAGTTCAGATCAACTGGTTTAAACCAATAATTTAAACACATGCAAAGTATTTAATTTGTGGGCAAGATGGTTAATTAGAGGAATTCTTTGGCTCCATTATGATTGATAAAACGTCATTGGTCATTTAGCGTTGGAGAATATTAGTGAATTTCTTTCTTTGAAATAACTTGGAAAATTCTCTTACACGTGTCATTTAGGGTTGAGGGAATATAGCCTAGGTAATCAATATTAGGGACTGATACATGTCTTATCTGACATAACATGTTTCATTTGTTCAATCTCGCTCTCGATCTTTTAGAGGGAGTCATTTATTTACTTTCTTCTTCAACATTTTAATAACAATTAGGAGTAAAAGGAAGTGTTTTAACTTGACACATGGGGCATATGGATATTCTCTTTGTTCTTTAAAAAAGAAGGTTTTTGAGTTGAAAGCATAAAAGTGCCATTTTAGTTATAAGAAAGGAGTTTGGGGGCATTGGATGATGCTTTTTAATGCGACTGAGTATGGTATTCTAATGGAATTTTACGAGGCCGAGGGACCAATTTGCTAATATATTAAATTGCATAACATTGGAAATGATGTTTTCTTTAAGAAAAATTAAATGAGGTATCAGTGCAATACATGGGATATTTTTTTTTTTTTTTTATCAACGAGATATCATCTTTTTGTTTTGAAAATAGAAAAATTAAATGAAAAAAGACTGTGCGTACTTTTTTTGAAACGTAAAAAAAAAAAGAAGCAAATAACATGTTTAAAAATATTTGAAGTAAAAAATATATTTATATATAAAAAATTCATTTATTAAGAGTCAATAATTTATCAAGTTCGAAAAAAAAAGTAAATAGTTTATTTATTAAGAATAAATGAATTGTTTGCTTAGTATTAAAAACAAAACGACATTCCTTAAAAAAACAAAACGACACCAAAATAAACATGATGAAGCAAACGACGTCGAAATATCTCACAAGATGTCGCACAACCCCTAAGAATCAGATGCACCCACGACCACGATAACACAATAGTCTCAACTTACAAAGGCGTTGTTTGGTGCAAGAAAAAAAAAAAAAAAAAAAAAAAAAAAAGGAGAGGACAAAATCTGTCAGGAGAAAGAAACCTCACTCGAACAATTTGACCTTCTAATCTTCATTCTTATTCTTTATTCTCTCTGTGATCCAACCCAGAACTCAGAAAGCTTCTTTCTTTGTTTCCCTTCTTTCTTTATCTCAATTTGCCCAAGCTCTTTTTTTTCCCCCTTGAAGCCACAATTGTTCTTTAACTCTCACACAAAACCCAGAAAGTGTTTTGTGCGTAAATTGAAGCAATTGCCAATGAAACGAGGGTATTCAGAATCGCCATCTACTTCTTCTCTTGGGCCACCCCAATCCAGATTCAAACCAAACCCAGAAGGTAAAATTTTGTGGTAATTCAAAGGTTAGCCCTTTTTTAAGACTTGGTTTTTGATTCATAGTTTTATGTGGTAAAGTTGTTGACTTTTCTTTTCTTTTTTGCTTGAGTTTTGAGTTTTCTTGGATCTGAGCTTTTTGAAGTTTACATATATATGGTCGGGGCTAAAGAAAATGAGGAATTAAGAACTTGAACAACTTTAAAGGTTCATCTTTTTGGTTAGTTAAATTCTTGATTTAAGAAATTGTTTGGTATTTGGTCAAGGTATTGAATTTGGGACCTGGGTTCGTTGCTTTAGGACTTGAGTATTGCTGAGAAACTTAAAAAATGTGAAGAAATGAAATATTAAAAAAAAATGTCATTTCATATCTAACATGATGAGTAGCTCGACGTGAAGCATTTATAATCTATTCTTTACCTTTCTTGCGTTGGTATTGGACCATTGGTTAATGGTTACTTACAATATGAGGTAAGGACTTTGTATCAAAGTTTTTTTCTTTTGGAAATACTTTACCTTTCTTGCATTGGTATTGGACCATTGGTTAATGGTTACT
>CAMOHE010031007.1:0-15461 GCA_946598075.1 Artocarpus hirsutus
TTTAGTGTAGTTTGATGAGATGATGAATTCAAGTGAAGAGCGTTTGAGGAGGAGGAGAAGACATAGTGGGAAGTGAAGCATTTTTCCTTCTGGGGGGTCTGATGATGATTTGTTTTCCGACTCTAGGAGTTTACAAATTTGAGCTTTTATTTTTGGGGTGTTTGGAAGGGTGGTGAGCCGCAACCACTTTTATTGTAGCATATGAAAGCTTTACATTGTAATAATTTTTTTTATTGTTACTATAACATGTGAGAGCTTTACACTGTTCATAACTGAGTTTGTGGTAAGAACCATGATTTATACTGTTCCTAACTGAATTTGTGGTGAGAACCGTGGTTCTCACGACCCAACCAAACAGAGGGTTTATCTTTTCCGGGATTCTAAGGCGTACTGGAAAAAGAAAGTTCATTGGAAATGTCTTTTTGAGATGATGATAAAATCTCCAATGTTTGATTAATGTGTTATTATCAAATTTAAAGTAGTTTAAGTTGAAATATCACCCTTTGATACATTATTAAACTCTAGGAATAATATAACTAGTCCTGAATTCTCTATTCATCCTAAAATTAATCATTGGAGTCAAGTTTGTCTCCTAAATAGTCGTTGCACTGAAAAAAAAAAAATAAATAATCCCTTTGTTTTTTTATGGGATAATAATCTCTTCGTTAAATTTTAAAGAAAACCGTTAAGATCCTTCTAACTTTTCTTTCTATAATTGAAAATTAGACTAATTTAGTCCCTTAATTTTTTTTTTTAAAAAAGCCATAGTATATACAACTACAATGTACTGTTGCCTACAAAATAATTAGATTCCCAGTATAATTAACATTTTACGAAATGCCAATCTCCACCTGATCACAGATATCAAATGAATTCTTACGGGATGTGAAGATATTAAATTATTAATTTTGCTATAAAAACATGAGTGTAAGTAATTAATTTTGTGTGATTAATGTAGATTGTATTGTGGGTGGCAATCAAGTTAGAAAGAGATTCAGTGACCATACTGATAACTGTGCACTTAATAATATTGATGTACGAATATCTTCTAGGGACTTATCACTTGGTCCAACGCAGCATGCAAAATCTCTGGTAACGTTGTTCGAAATTTTGAAAAAAGCAAAACCTAAAAAAATTGAGTCTTAAAAAAGAAATTGAGAACAATTAAAAAAACAAAAAAGAAATATTAGGAAAATTCATGGTAAGACTTGTATTTTGGTTTTACGTACCGGTTGGTTTTTTTTATTTTACTCATTAAATTAATTTTTCAACGACTTAGATCTATAAATGAAAACAAAATTATATGTAACATGCTGCAAATTTTTAACAACCTAGATTAGATTTTTAAAAAGTTAATCAATGGTTAAAATAATAGGAGTTAGGATCAAAATTGCATGCCCCACCATTAGAGCTCTAAAAATATTCCAAAATATTATCTAACAAAGTTTCTAAAGAAAAATCACCTTTTTAGTTAAAAAAATATATTCTTAAAAATTAGAATAGGCCGAAATTGTTAATTATTTTAAAAAGTGACTTTGAGTAAATTGTCGCAGTAATATAGACAACTAAGAGAGTTTGCCGCACAGATTTAAGCGACATGACCACATGACTTGTAAGCTGCAACACAAAAAGCAGTTCATTTTATCATCAAACACAACACACATTATTAAGGATGTGGGATTAGTTCTTAATTCGCTAGAATTACTTTTAACAAATATATAGTCACAAACTGCTTTGACAGAAAAATCAGCACACATTTTCCACAATTTAACTAGCAGGTGGTAAGAGTTCTTGTCTCCCCCTCAGAAAGCTATTGACATATAAACCACTGAAAGTAAACATTAAAAGCTACAGACAACAAGCACAAAGAAGCCTTAAAATCATAATTAGGAGAAGAATGGTTGAGCAGAAGTTGTGCTTGAGTACCCAGAAACTTCTAAGGTAGAATCTTCATCATCATCACCATCTTCTCCAATAGGGAAGGCATAAGAAGACATTCCTAGTGCAGATTCCAGAGAAGCATTAGTAGTAGTTATTTCCTCGTAAGGCCCTTTTATAGTTTCATTTCTTTGAAGCTGCAATGCATAGGTCAAGTCCCATTCTACCTCTTGCATTGTAGGCCTCTCAGATCCACTTTCCCTCAAGCACTTCTCCGCTACTTCACCAACTACTCGCAATGAATCCGGGTTGATTTCTCCCGCCAGCGATGGATCTATGATCTTCTCGAGCTGCCCTTTTCTTCTCCAAAGCATCCCCCATTTAGCCAAGCTCACATTATCCTGCTCCTCCGAGAGAGTAAATATAGCCGGTCTCGCACAAATCACCTCAAGAAGTACAACCCCGAAAGAGTAGACGTCGGACTTGACAGTATATTGCGAGGACCTAATATACTCGGGATCGAAATAGCCGAAGCTACCTTTGAGATCAATACTCTCATTGTTGGGATCAGCAGGACCTGCCTTGGAAAGGCCAAAATCAGCAACTTTAGCAACATAGTCCTCATCAAGCAAGATGTTTGTCGACTTGACGTCACGGTGAATTATCATCTCAGACGATCCAGTGTGCAAGTAGTGAAGGCCCTTTGCTGCGCCAATGCAAATCTCAAGCCTCTTCTCCCATGACAATTTGGGCTCCTTTGATGGTTTTTGAACCTTGCTCTTTGTGTCATAGAGATGATCTCTCAATGTCCCCTTATCCATGAACTCATAAACTAGTATCATCTCATACTTATCATCACAATACCCAATCAAAGAAACAAGATGCTTGTGGCGGATTTGAGACAACACCCTGATTTCTGATTCAAACTCGTGAAGACCTTGTCCATGCTCGGATTCACCTCGTTTCACCGTTCCATGTCCCCGTTCACCTCGTTTCACGGCGACGTTCATGCCTTTAAGATTTCCTTTGTAAACTTTTCCAAAACCGCCTCTTCCAATCACCAACTTCTCATCAAATTTTCTAGTTGCTCGCTGAATGTTGGCATAAGATATCTTCAGATTAAGGTTTAACTTTGTAGTTCTGTTAGGCTTCGCTTTCCTGCGCTTTAAAACTACAAAAATCGAGATGGATATGCCCAAAAGAACAACCACACAAGCGACAACTGAACCGACTAGAAAATTTTGCTTCTTCCTCTCAGTCCGATAATGGGGACAAACTCTACCGGATTTGTTCACCATCTCAAAAATCTCTAATCCGTTCAAGAAAGGAGCCGAATCAGTATTCGATGGAGTGTCTTCAAGCTTCCAACTTATGCTTATATTGATAAATCGAGAACCATTCGAATCCACAACGAAATCATAGTAAAACGGAACATACAATCCGTCTCTTTCATTATATGGTTTCACCAACCTCACGAAGTTTCTGAAAATAAAGAGACTGAACTCCAAGAAGTTACCCCCCACACTGATATAGTCGCAAAAGTGGACGCGAACTAGGTGACGCTCAACGCTCTCGTTGACGGGGAAAGCCCAACTCATGTTGGAGAAGTTAGAACCCACATTCAACACTTTGGCTGTCCCGTAGACGCTTTTCGGGGCAGTGTACTCTGTAACCCCATTTCGCCAATTAAGTTTCCCCTGAAAGGGTTCAGTGTCGTTAGCAGCTTCTTTATTAAATAGAAAAACATCATCTTGTATCCAACTCCTCCATAGAGTATCATTCTCTGGTGTAATAATGGGACCCCCAACATTGATCCTATGGACAGGACGCAAAACTAAAGAGAGCAATCCAGTGTAATTCTTCTTGTTACTACTATTACTTGCAACAGAAGTAACCAGAGAAGCGGAATCGGAAATGAAGTCATCAGGGGCAGGAAACACTTCGATCGCATTCACAAAAGCAAGAGATGATGATTCATTAGATGGCACAAAGCATAGACTGAATAACTCATCTCTGACTGTGACAAGAAACTCCTCAATTTTTGTTTGCCTGTTCCCAACCCTGAAGTTCGACAACAGCAAAAGCCCGGAAGCCGAGACGTCGAAAACTGCGGCGGAGAGGTTGATCCTCGGAGTCGAGAAGGAGAAGAAATGGAGGCGTACCACGTGCGTCCTGTTGTGGCCGGAGAGTTGGATCTCGTACGAAAACGGTTGGTCGGAGATTCTCGCGGTGCGATAGAGCGACGGCGTCTGTTTCGAAGGGTTGGTGTCCTTGACATCTTTGCCTTTTCCAGATGGTTTCAGATCTCCCTCAAAGATTCTATCATCAGAGATATTGGCTATGGAATTCGATCCACAGTTGATGAAGTACTTATCAGGTTTAGTGTAGTCTGATGAGATAATCAGTTGAAGCGAAGAGAGTTTGAGAAGGAGGAGGAGGAGAAATAGTGGGAAGTAAAGCATTTTTCTTTTTCAGGCATTCGATGATGTTTCTTTGTGAGAATTTGCAAGTTTGCAAGCTTTAGCTTTTCTTTTATTTAATTTATTTATTTTTTTCCCGGGAATCTGAAGGGTAGAGGAAAAGGAAAGCTTACTGTGAACGACTTTTTGAAAAGATGAGGGGAGGGAAAAAGTGATGGAAAATTGCCATCAATCATGTCCACACAGATAAAAGTAAGATTATTAAAGAAAGACCAAGACTTTTGAGGAGAATTTTTTTGGCGTATTAAAAAAAAATCCCATCTGCAGTACTTACTATTATTATGGTTTTTTTTTCTCAATATTGTCTTTGATTTATAATAAATCAAACATTGCACTTTTAAATCGACCGGTGTTGAGCAGTGATGGTTTTCACCACAAACTCAGTTATAAACAGTAAAAAATTTTTACATGTTACAATAACAATAAAAAAAATTATTACAGTGTAAAACTCTTACATGTCACAGTAAAAGTGATTCCCACTATTGGTTTCTACCACTCTTTTAAACACTTACTAAAGAACATGGAGGATTTTTTTTTTTTTTTTATACAAACTCTTTTTGTTCAGCGTGCATATAACTCGAGGAAGACAAAATCGAGCCTCATGAAAAATTAATAAACTTTCGGGTGTTTCAAATTACCTTTCGCTTGCCAAGAAGGTTTTTCTTTTAATATGGTAACGAATTGTCGACTTTTGCCTGTCCTAAATATGACTCTATGCTGTAGATCGAACAAAAGACCACACAAAACCAAAAATCCTAAGTAGTTAATGACAATTACGCAGAGATCTTTGTGTAATAGTTTTCACTGGTCATTATCGCTTGGTTTGAACAATTGTGTTACATTTAATTTATTTTGGTGTAACACTATATAAAAATGTAGTTCTTCATCATGTTACACTTAACATGTTTTAATGTTACCGTGGTATATTAAAAAGTTACGTTACAGTGTCGGGTTGTTTAGTTGCCGGACTTGGGACCGTTTCTCTTTTTTTTTTTTTTTTTTTTTTATTCAATATGCAAACAAAATAGATGAAAATAAACAAGAATAAAATCCTACTTAAAAGAGAGATTTTCTATGGACTAACTTCTTCTTCAGTAAAAAAGATTATCGAAATTGCGATGAAGATGAGAAGAGAAGAAAAAGAAGGAAAAAGTCCCAATACCAACGTTTAGTTATGTTGTTGTGCTTTAATTTTAAACTACTAAATTTTCATAAAATAAAATTTTTAATATATTTACACGCACTTTAGCTCCAACATGGTTTGACACCTTAGGATATCTTTTCTTACGCGTGACATAATTCTCACATATTAGATTATAAATAAAATTGTAGTGGCTTTTATTGTGTCCCCATAAGAAAGAGGACAACGCATGTTCACACTTTAGGCTGATTATTGAGATCTTTGGGCATGAATCATGTGCATTTCTGAATAAATACATGACATTGGATTACATCTCAGTTTTATGATAATGTAGACTTACATAGAAATTTGTCATATTTTAAGGCGATAATATATAAAATCTCCTGCTGGATCTGAATTCATAAATCAACTGTGTTAGAGAAAATTTGAAATTATCTCTTGTATTTTTCAAAATCATTCAAATTCACCTATAATTTAGATTTAATCAAAGTTGACGATAGTTAGACAGGCTAATTCTACCAAGAGCCAAAAAAGCGAAACAAAAATAGAACATATGTAAATTTATAGTGGTTTACCCTAAATGTGATAGCTACATCCACTGTCAACTATTACAGAAATTCACTATAATGAAGAAGAAGTTTACCAAACGAATTTGCACATTCTCTCCATGTAAACTATATATTTTCTTGAATTACACAAGTAAGCCCCAACAATTCCTATATAAGGATTACATAAAAAAAAAAAAAAAAAAAAGAGATCAATTTTCTAAAAATAAATGCCAATTCGTGACTAGGCGTCACGGCCTCTACCTCCTAGCACCACAACCTGTACACCTTTTGCAAATCCTTGACCAGTGTCGTGGCCTTGTCTAGTAGGCACTTCGACACAAAACGCTCACTACAACAAATTTGAGATTATACGACCTTTATTTAACGACCGTTTCTCAAAAACCGTCATGACAAGGAAAAAAAAACACGGCGAGTTACGCCCGCGAAGACGAAAACCATCTTGGTATTGGCGGGAGCTACCACAACGGTTTTTATAAAAACCGTCGTGGAAGGTATACATGTTTGAAATTTTTAAATTACCTTTAAGTTCGGCATGAATAAAATTTTAATCTTTCATGACGGTTTTTATAAACACCGTCGTGGAAGGTTTGGATATTTGAAATTTTTAATATCTCGTCCAATTTAACCTTTCACGACGGTTTTTATAAAAACTGTCATAGAAGGTTTTGTATATTTGAAATTTTTAGTAGCCTGCCAAAATTTAATCTTTCACGAAGGTTAAATTTGGGCATGAAACTAAAATTTTCAAACCTCGGGGCCTTCCACGACGGTTTTTAGTAAAAACCGTCATGAAAGGCCTTTCACGATGGTTTTTAGTAAAAACTATCGTGAAAGGTGCAAGGCCTTCTACGACGGTTTTTGTAAAAACCGTCGTGGAAGGCATTTCACGACGGTTTTTAGTAAAAACCGTCGTAAAAGGTATAGAGGCTTCCATGATGGTTTTTAGTAAAAATCGTCATGAAATGTTCTACATGTTTGAAATTTTTAGTAGTCGCCAAAATTTAATCTTTCACGAAGGTTAAATTTGAGTGGGATACTAAAAATTTCAAACCTCGGAGCCTTCCATGACGGTTTTTACTAAAAACCGTCCTGAAAGGCCCCAAGGAAGGCCTTTTACGACGGTTTTTAGTAAAAACTGTCGTGAAAGGTACCAAGGCTTCCACGACGGTTTTTAGTAAAAACCGTCGTGAAATGTTCTATATGTTTAAAATTTTTAGTAGTTGCCAAAATTTAATCTTTTACGAAGGTTAAATTTAGGCGGGATACAAAAAATTTCAAACCTCGAGACTTTTCACGACGGTTTTTATAAAAACCGTCGTGGAAGGTCCGAGGTTTGAAATTTTTAGTATTCTATCCAATTTAACCTTTCACGATGGTTTTTATAAAAACCGTCATGGAAGGTTTTGCATATTTAAAATTTTTAGTAGCCCGTCAAAAATTAATCTTTCACGAAGGTTAAATTTAGGCAGGATACTAAAAATTTCAAACCTTGGGACCTTCCACGATGATTTTTATAAAAACCGTCGTGAAAGGTACCAACGCATCCACGACGGTTTTTTAGTAAAAACCGTTGTGAAATGTCCCGCATGTTTGAAATTTTTAGTATCCCTTCAAAATTTAATCCTGCGCCAACGACATGGCTTTTCCTATTTATTCAAAATTTCTCTAACTCAAACCCACTAACTCTCAAACCCCTTTCTCTCTCTAACTCCTCTCCCACGACCTAGCCACCGACAAACCCAACCCTCATGATATTCCACCGACTTTGACATTCCTCTATCACTCTCTCCATGACCTACCTAACAAACCCGATACCATTCGCTACCGTTCATCCTCATCCCTTGGCATTCTACTGACTTCACCATCATTCAACTCGTCCTTTGTCGTTCCACCAACTCCATCGCCTTTGGTAAATTTCAAACCATTACTTTTAGTTTTAGTATTATTATTAGTTCTAAACTTAGCATTATTTGGTTATTTTAGTGTTATTTACATTTAGTTTTAGTTTTAATATTAGTTATATTAATTTGTTTTTTGCCATTTAGTATGTGTTGCTTGTATTTGATGTTTGAAAGAACTTTGAACAACATTTAGCATTTTGATGTGAGAATAGGTTGCTTTTTATGTGTTTGTAATGCCTAAGTATTATTGTGATACCCACCACATGTTTGGAGATTTTTGGAGATTTTTTTTTAGAGGAATACAAATTTTTCACGACGGTCCACATGTGTTGGATATTTTTTTTTTAGGGGAATGCCAATTTTTCATGACGGTTTTTTAAAAAACCATCATGAAAAATTGGCATTCCACGACGGTTTCTTGAAAAACCATCGTGGAAGCCTTTGATTCCACGACGGTTTCTTAAGAAACCGTCGTGGAATCCTTAGTATTCAACAACGATTTTTTGAAAAACCATCGTGGAATGCTAATTTTTTACGACGGTTTATCAAAAAACCGTCATGAAAAATTACTCCATTACAACCCCTTCCCGCGTCAATTTTTATATTATACGACGGTAAAAAACCGTCGTAAAAACTCCATGTCGTACCACGACTGAAGTTTTCACGACAGTTTTTTAACAGTCATAAAATTTTTTCACGACAATTATAAACCGTCGTAGAATCCACAATTTGTAGTAGTGGCTCTACCATAAAAATGACTTACAAAATTCCCAACGCTACAGTGCTCCTTCTCACAGCTAAAGTCGATCCTTGTCATCCTTTGCATAGGGTGAAAATATCAGGCCATTAAATTAGGCTCCACACTCCTTAATAACAAGAAAACAGTTTGTGTCACATAAATGAATGAGATAATGGCATAAACCTTATGTGTGATTTTTGAAAGGGATTTGATAACACGTAAAAATATAAGTGTTATTGAGTTTAAAGTAATTTATGCAGCATTTTATTTGTTATTAAAACTCTCATTAAGCATTTCTGCATGTTTCTAGCATTTTAGTGTGATTTCTGTAAAATATATTCAATTTCAAGTTTTTATTGTTTAATCATGTTTTTGGTAATTTTGTTTTAATTTCTTAAGCTTAATTATGCTTTATTTTGATTTTTTTTATTATTTTGATTTTGATCTTTATTTTTAGTTTTAAGTGTTTCTTAGTTTCTAATTTACTTTTATGTTAAAAGTATGTTTAATAATATTTACTTATTTTTAGTAATTTTTTTGTAAAATAATTATTTTCTTTGGGTTTATTTGTAAGGATTGATGGCATAGGGACAAAAATAGAAGAAAAAAATACAAATAATCATTAAATTTGGGCCAAAAAATTAATTTTTGGAAGACTTGGGTAAACACTTTTGAGCCACAAAACAATGAATCCAGCCGCCCTTGAAGCCGTCGAGCCATCACTCCTTCTAGTGTCTGAAGCCGTTCCTCTAGTCAAGCCGAAAAGCCGAGCCGCAACAACAGTGGTCCCTACCATGTGGCCTGCTCAATGCGCTTCTCCAGTGCGGCAAGCCCACTTGCGGCCCCAATCCAAGTCATCCGCAATGCACAACGAGGAAAGATCAACAGGTCGCGTTTCTGCCAGCTAGCCTACCACATCTCTCTGTCTTGAAGCCGTCGGATCATGCAAATATAAGACTAGATCGCTCCATCTTTGCCCCCCCCGTAAGCCACGAAGCACCAGATTTTACACAAAAGTTCATGCTCAGTTGGAACCAACAGAGAAAAGAATAAGAAACAGAAAAAGAAAATTTTTTAAATCATGTTGTCAGCCTTCAACAACCGAGTGAAAAAGAGAAAAGAGAAAAACAATTAAAAAAATACATTTTTAGATCAACTTGACCAAAGATTCAAATGAAGCTCTACCTGCTCCATCAACTTGAAGATTGAGCCCACATTATGTTGCCGCCAATAAAAAAGCACGGTGAATTCGTCACTTTCTATATGTAAAATTTTGAAAAGAACACAGGGTTCGCCTGCAAACAGGCAACAATTCTTCCGTCCAAATAGTCAATTTTTATTTAGAAAATTCAATAAACACTTAAAATTTTGAGAGAAAAATAAAAAAAAAAATAAAGAGTAGAAATCCAATGAGGTTTCTACAAAAAATTCTTACATATCATCATTATTCTTTAAATTCTACAAATTTTTTGAGCTGCAAATGTTGTTAGTTTTTATATTTTTATTATTATTTTCAATTATGTCTAGCTAAATTTATTTTTAGTTAAAAGTGATTTTAAAGCCTTAGAAATAATTATATAGCTGTTTGTAGGAACTATTTTTCAAGTTTTCAATTGAGATTGTTTATGTTTTATTATAATTAATGTTTATGGTTATTTTTATTTTATTTAGATACGCAACTAATTGAGACTAGGAAATTACCTAAGGCTATATAGATCCGTAATTGTCTTGTATTTTTAACCATTAATAGCAAATTATGATCTATGATTGTGGGAGACTTTTGTTTGATTGTGATGTAAAACATAATCTAAGTTGAAAAAACTAAACTTGTGTGATTGTTGGTTAGATCAACCTATCTTTCTTAATTTAAGGCTTTCATTAGATTGTATCTAGACAGCTTGGTCTAGGTTATTTAATGAAATGAAATTTAGTGAAGTACTTGTTTTGTTAAACTATAAAATAAGGAAAGATCGAGATATCATTATGGTTGGTAATTTCAATGGAAAGTTGGAAATAATTTTATGATCACTGCAAAAATGGTTGCCTAACGGTGAAGAATGAACCATTAACTAGTTTTATTATTCTTACTTACAAATTCTTGAATTTTGTTATAATTTTACTTATTCACATTTGTTATTCTGATTTGATTTTTGAATTTTAATTTTTTTAATTTTATTTTATAATTCAATTTTCCTTTTAGTTAGTCTTGCACTTTTTAATTTTAATTCACATTTTAATTATCCTTTATTTTGCATTTTAATCTTATTTTTGCTATTTTATTTGTTTAAAATAATTTAGTTATTTAATTCAAAACCCCTCCCCAAATTTAATTCGATTAAAAAATATAAAATATATATATATAAAGTAAATAAAAAAATATTAATATAGATATTATTAATTGATAATATATTAATTAAAATCAATCCTCATAGGAGCAATACTCAACTCATCATATAGTGCGTGATACGAGTATGTATGCTTGTGTGTATGAGAACCAATGCATCGGGCTCGTAGTACTTATGCCTCTAAACTTTTAAGTTTTAACAGCTTGGTTTTAAAATTTTAATTTTTAAACTTTAACCCCTCAACTTCATAAATTGTTACAATGGTCCTATTTTTATATTTTTGGGTTGGATCCAAAATGACAAAATAGTTCAAAAAAGAAGTTTAGAAAGTTTTTTTTTTTTAAGAAAAAACCATTGGAGGACAACATGAAGGTCCACGGTGATGGAAGAAGGGTCGTGACCCTATGAGGTAAGATTATATCTAAGAGAGAATTGAAATAGTGTAATTCCAAAAAAAAAAAATCTAAGTAATTAGTAAATATAATTAATTAAATATTCTTCTATATCTACACCATTAAGTTTGTAAAAAGCATAAGATTAGAGCTTATGAGCACAGGTTTCAATAATATACAATGCCTTTAAATGCCATGGAATACTCAAAATTTATATTGGAATTTAAACACTAACATTGGAATTTTTTTTCTAGAAATATCATTTAAGATTTTTGTGATCAAGGGATTTATGGAATTAATAGAAATATTTCAAAATTCTATACCAAATAATTTGTTTGATAATTTCCACTAAGATTTAAGGTGGGAGAAATTACCATCCATAAATAACTTGAGAATTTGAATTATAAAAGTTTTCAAGTGTAGTACAATATTAGTGAATCGAGAAACACTCTAACGCTAAATGGATCCTTAATTGCCTATTAATTAAAAATTAGCGTTACACAAGTAGCATTTTTGGTGAAAAATGCTATCTAAGTTTAAGAATTGACACTGTTAAGAATGTGTCAATACCGAGATAAAATATAGAAAAATTTCAGCTTTATGTTTACGTAGTCTACAAATGATTTTTAAATTAAAAACATTTTAATTTTGTTATGCAATTAAAGATTATCGACTTTAGCTTATACCGATGTTGGTGTTAGAGTGTGTTGGGCAAATACAACAACATCAAAATTTCCTAATAGCTAGCCAGTCTCCCTCAAGCAGAAGAAATTTCATCTACATTCCCTAAATTAAGGGATTTTGTGGGTAAAGTGGTATGATAAAAAAATGAAAAAAAAGTGACCTTCAATAGTATAAAGCCTAGGCTAAAAAGTAAGCAATTATCGTGCTATTTTCTCCCATTTCTTCACAAGATTGGCACCAACATTAAGCTTAATTTGACCAAGATTTTATCTTCCTTAAGTGTTTATGAAAGTCACAAATAATGAGTTAGAAATTAAGTAGAAAATTAATGAAAGTTTAAGAAAAGTCTATAAAAAGACCCAACAATTTCAAGGCATCATTTTCTCTTTTTCTTCTGAAAATTTCCCTAAGACAAAGCAAGTCATTTTTTCCTTTCTCTTCCATAAGAAAGAACTAGTTTTCCATCTCGATTTTTCTCAAATTTCTCTCCCACCACTAGAAAAATTATTAGCCAAAAATCTATCTAAGGAGGAGACTTTGTTGGATCACTCCAGCAAAAGGGTGGCAAAATCGGTTTACGAGTCGGGTTCATGTCGGGTTGGAGTTAATTTTTACAAACAATAGGTCGACACTAACCCGACCTATGACACGAACGGGTTGAGAATTCTCAACCCGAACATGACCCGTTTTGATACGGGTTGACACAAACACGACCCGTGTCAACCCGTTTCTTATGCACAGTGTCAAAAAAATGACCCGTGACCCGTTTTTGACCCGTAACCCGATTGTGACCCGCAACCCACTTATGACCCTCCTACATTAATATATATAATATTAAAAAAAACATAAAATTAAAAGAGTTTCATACCACTTCAACAAGAAGATGAGTGATAAGAGAGGTAGGGTTTGATCTTTTAAGGGCTTATATTATATATGAAATAATATTAATTTTTTAAAATTTAATTAATTAAATAAGGGTTAGAAACGGGTCATTTTCGTGTCAGACGGGTTGACCCGAACTTGACCCGTTTTTTGACGGGTCAATTTCGGGTCGACATTAAAATGACTCGTGGTCAAATTTTTTGACACTAACCCGCAAAAAATCGTGTCAGATTCGTGTCGTGTCGTCATGTCGCAACCCGTATCGCTGGCCCTACTCCAGGAGAAGAATTCTTCAAGGGTATATTTTCTAAACCTTCCTTCTAAAATTTAAGAAAGTGATTTATGTTTTATTTTAAGAGAAATTGGCATGTAACAATCTTATTTATGTTTATGTTATGGTTTTTGTGAATATCTATTGACATAGTTTAAGTATTATGCATGATGTGTATAAAAAGTTTAGATCTATGACATATTTTGTGTTTTAAAAGGATTTTTCTCTTTCTTTGATCTTAAAAATAGATACTTTAGAAATTGGTTTTGAAGGTTATGCATGTTGAGTATGAAGGAGGTTGGATCTAAGTTATGACCTTGTATTTAGAAGGATTTTCACTCATTTTAATCCCAAAAAATGACACTTTAATGATCGTTTTTAAAGTATTATTAAACCTAGATATGTTTGAGTCACTGCAACATAAAATACTATATATAAGATGTTAAAAACCAGATTCTTGACTCCAAAACAACATTTCTAATGTTTGTTTTTAAGTTGCCCTGTGAGGTTGCAGCGAGGTTATGGCAAAGTCATGACCTGGTTATAACTTCGACAGTACGAACGGTTTACGGGTCCCATTTCTATATTGTATTTTTCTATTTTAAAGTTTAGAGCATCATTTTATTGCTTAATAAGACTTCTATAGCAATTAAAGTATGATTAGTAGTTGCTATCATTACTTTTCATTAACTGTTGCAAGTAAGGTTTGCGACTTAGGTGGTTGCAACCTCGGTTATGTTGAGTGTGATTTGTTTAAAAATTGGTTTGGCTTTCACTGCATAGAGTCAAAATCACTTAGTTTATCATTCCTTGTGGTTCGTAAAAACTATAGTTGCAATTGGTAATGGTTTTTGGAAATTTTTATTGAGCTTGTATGAGGTGTCGCAACATAGTTACGACCACAATAATATGAAATTCAAAACTGCCTAGTTTTAAGTTTCAGAAGTTAAGACACTTAGTTTATTACCTCCTTAAGCCCCTGTAGTGACTATTGAATAATCCACAGTTATTTTGACACTTCATCGTTAGATGTTATACATGATGTTGCAACACGAGTGGCGATGTGATTACAACACCAGTAGTGTAAGTCTTGTTTCTGTTCAATTTTGTTTTCCAAAAGTTAAAATGTTTAGTATATTGTAAGTCAAAGTTGTTTTAGCATTTTAGTGCAGTTTAGAATTGACTTACACTAAGTGTTTAATGAGGTGTATAATATTGTTACAACATAGATAGTGCAATTTACACTTTTGGGTGAAATGACCCAAAAAAAAAGTCCATATCATAATTTTTGCAAAACACGAAAGTCTTAGGTCTCCATGAAATGAAGAACTTTTGTGAAGAAAATTTTCAAGAATTTTGCAAATAAAAGTAACCTTTAAACAAATTAATAAAAAATGGTCTAACTGCTAAAGTTTAATGTTGATGCCTTGCTACCAATAAATATCACATGAGGCTGCATATGGTGCTCTGACTACCTATCTCACCCATCTCGACTTCTCAAGGTGAACCTACAAGAGGGAACACCTCAAAGGTCACAGAGGACACCAGTGTGGTACTTATTAGACATGTATGCCCTAATGGAGTAAAAATGTAATGAGTTTTTAAAGACATTTTTATCAATAAAGAATTTATTATTTATATACCAAATATTGTCCTCTTTACGTTCATATTTGTTGAATGTTTGATAAGCAAACAATAGTCTGAGACTGTCGGTCTAAACCTTTAAGAATTGAGCATATGATGGACAGATTATGCGGAAGACACGATTCTTAAGGTGACGGTCTAAATCATAAGATCCGCAATTGAGAGAATAAAGTTCGGCGCTTTATTCATGTAAAGATTGTTATGTTGTCTATATCCCTATTGGGAGATGGTTTGTCTTGACCATCGGAGGTGGACTCCGTGAATAGAAACATTGGCACGTTGTCATAGGTGACGATGTGTTGGATCGGGACATAAAGTGAATTGATTTAGATTAATAATTCTATCTTAGCAAATCAATTCACTTTAGACAATCATTTGTATTGCATCTTAATCCTGAGATGACTAGTGGGCCCGTTGTCTTGACTTGTGTCTTTTGATGTGCCAAAGGGTGACACCCACATCTTAATAGTGGTATGCATGCCGGTACGTTGGAGGCATGACTCTTGATGACGTAGACCTGTTATTCATAGATATG
>CAMOHE010031029.1:0-17297 GCA_946598075.1 Artocarpus hirsutus
GAGGGGGGCTGGGGGTGCTGGGGGAGAGGGGAAGCGGGCTGGTGAGGGGCCTGGGTAGGGGAAGGCGAGGGGAGGCGAGGGGGCACGGTGGGGGGAGGGGGGGCGAGGGGGGCTGGGCCGAGGCGAGGAGGGGGCAGGGTGGGTTGGGGGAGAGAAGGAGGGGGTGGGTGGGGGGGGGGGGCGAGAGGGAGGGGGAGAGAGAGAGATGGGGTGGGGGAAGAGGAGAGAGAGAGAGAGGGGGAACTTACCAGAGGTGGTGTGGCGCTGTGGTGATGGTGGCGACAGAGGGAGTTTTTAATGGGTGTGGGTGTTTTTAGAGAGAGATAGAGAGTGAGGAATGGGCGCGCATATAAGGTGTGGGTGACACGGATTTCAAAAATTTGAAGCAAAAGTTGGAAGCACCCGTGTAGCTACCACGACAGTTTCTTGCAGAAACTATCGTGGTAGATAGATCTTCCACGATGATTTCTGCCAGAAACCGTCGTAGAAAAATGGTCTAAAAACCTTTTTCCACACATTTTAGTGTTGCTGCTTAGGGTGGCCAGCCCGTGTGTTAAGCATCCAATGGCCCAGAATGTATTCTTTATCTCCATTTGCACTAGAAATTTAACTATAGATCAATATACAGAAATTACCATAATTTTGAAAAATGCAGTAAATTGCACAAAAATGTTACATGTAAATTGACATATATACAAATTATTGATGCTCATCTTTTAACTTTTTTTTTCATTGGTTCGTCAATACATATCCATTCCACATCTTCACGAAGCAAGTGCGAAATATCATCTTCAAAATTATCTATCTCTTCAACCAGTAACAATCCCTTTGCAAATGAAGGGATGTTTGCACAATCTTCATCAACTTCTTCACTATCGATAACAATTCTTGGCTTTATCGGGACGACTAGAGACAACTTCATGTCTTAGGGATCGGTAGTGTAAAAAACTTGGATTGGTTGTGATGCCATAATGAATGGATCATTCCTGTATCCCAATCTTCTAAAGTCAACCACCGTGATGCCGTCATCGTCGTTCTTAACATAGTTATTGTCAGCCCACTTGCACTTAAAAAGTGCTATATGTAATCCCCCATAATCAAATTCCCAAATATCTTCAATGAAACCAAAGTTGTTCATGGTCCCATATACCAGATTCTTGTCCTTGGCGAAGGCAATATGCATAGCCTCTGCATTGAGAGTGACACCGCTATTTTGCACCGGATGCTTCTCATCTCTTTTACGAGTGTAGAAAGTGTAACCATTTATGGAATATGATGTGTACCTTGTAACTACCGATGATGGACCTCTAGTTAGGTTCTTAAACTCCTGTGACATGCCTCCATCTGGTGATGTGGACCACTTGCCATAGATGTATGCTCTAATCCACAACCAAAAGGTCCGGTTGTGTTCATCTTGTAACCACTTCTCATTTCTTGCTTTTTTTGGGAATGTATTTTTTAATTTGTTCATGTGCACCTCAATGAAAGGCTCACTTCATTAGTATTGTGCAAGACATAAAGACAAGCTTGCTCCCACTCCTCTCGACTTAACGATGAAGGATTGCCCGTAGATAGTCCCCTAGCGTCAATGTTTATAGTCTTTAGCACCCCAATTGTGTCCACATTAGATAGGTACTCGGAGCAAAATTCAACTGATTCCTCAGCTATGTACTTTCTACAATACATCCCTCCGGCCTATTTTGATTCTTCACATAGCCCTTCAAAACCTTCATATATCTTTCACATGGGTACTTCCAACTAAAATACACCAGTCCGCATAACTTAACTTCACGTACTAAGGGCACCATTAAATGAACCATGATGTCAAAAAATGCTGGTGGGAAATACTTTTCAAGCATGCATAAGGTTTGCACCAACTCCGATTGCAGTGAATCTAGCACAAGTGGATCAATGACCTTCGTGCATATTAAATTGAAGAACGAGCACAACTTAGAAATTGCAAATCTCACATCCTTTATTAGAATTTCCCGCAAAACAAGTGGTAGTGACTGCTGTATCATCACATGACAATCATGTGTTTTTATGCCAATAAGTTTCAAATCCTTCACCGACACCAACTTTTTGAAGTTTGAAGAATACCTGTCTGGCACTTTTAATGAAGCAAGCCATTCATAGAGCTTTCTCTTTTCCGCTCTAGATAATGTGTGCTTTGCTAGAGGTAAGTAAGTCCGGTTCCCTCTTCTCTCAGGAAACAAATTAGGCCTAATCTCCATTTCTATGAGACCCAACTGAGCTTTTTCACCATCCTTAGTCTTGCCAGGAATGTCAAGCAATGTGCCGACTATGGATTCACACACGTTCTTCTCAATATGCATAACATCCAAGCAATGACGAACAAAAAGTGTCTTCCAATAAGGAAGTTCAAAGAAGATTGATCTTTTTTTCCATGGTCCATCATTTTGCATCTCCTCCTTACCTCGCTTTCTCTTACCAAATACGACTCTTATATCTTGTACCATTTCAAATATTTGTTCACCCGTCAAAGGGCGCGGAGGGTCTCTTTCTTCGTTGTTGCCATCAAAGGCTTTCTTTTGTTTGGCAACCATCTTCTATGACCAAGAAAAACAGTTTTCTTTCCATTTTTCAAAAGTTTGTGAGATGTTTCCGTCATGCAAATAGGACAACCAATAGAACTCTTTACCGAATAACTAGATAAATTGCCATATGCAGGGAAGTCGTTAATAGTCTATATCAACATCACCCGGAGTGTGAATGTCTCTTTTCGGTAAGCATCTCTAACTTCAATTCCCTTTTCCCACAACATTTTTAGATCATCAATTAACGGTCCCAAGTATGCGTCAATGTCATTGCCTAGTTGGTGAGGACCCGAAATCAATAAAGACAACATTAAAAACTTCCACTTCATGCACATCTTCGGAGGGAGATTATAGTTAACAAGTATTACGGCCCAAGTGCTATGCCTATTACTCATGTTACCATGTGGGTTCATTCCATCTGTCGGCAAAGTGAAATGTATGTTTCTTGGATCAACACTAAAGTTGGGATGATCGGCTTTAAAAGTCTTCCATTGTGGTGAATCCACTGGGTATCTAAGCATACCATCATCCACCCGTTTGTCATGTCATGATGCCATGTCAAATTCTTGGCATGTTCTGGGTTTTTGAATAAACGCCTCAAACGTGGTACCGATGGAATGTACCATAATACTTTCTTTGGCACTCCATTCTTGTCGTCTTTTTGCCCCTTTCCTTTCTTCCACCTTGCTTGTTGACAAACTGGACAATAATTCTCGTCTTCATACTCATGCCAATAGAGAACACAATTATTTTCACATGCATGAATTTTCTCATAATCCATTCCCAAAGTGCTCAAAGTCTTCTTAGCCTAATACATACTAGTTGGTAATTTATTACCCTCTAGTAGAAGCCTTCGTAAAAATTCCAACAGCTTTGTGAAACTAGAATTCGACCAGCCACCTGATGCTTTCAAATTTCATAATCCAACTAAAGCAGACAATTTAGTGAAATTGGTACACCCCTCGTACACTGGTGTCTCTACATCATTCATCATTGTCTCAAATAAATCCAGACGGTGCATAAAGTGTTCTTCTAAATCATTGACCATGTCAACCAAATTGTCTTCATCTTCCATATTATCCTCCACAATAGATTGCTTTTCTTTACTTAGTAAAGTTGGATTGAAATTAGACTCGCCATGAAAATGCCACGTTTGATCACTACTTATGATTCCATTTTGAAATAAATGTCCTTTAACAATTGTAATTGGATGCAATCTATGGTTTCCACATTGAACACAAGGACATCGAATTTTATCACCATTTGCACAACTTTTGGCAAAATCCAAGAACTCTTTCACACCATTCACATACTCTCTAGACAATCGAAAATCCCACATCCATTTCGTATCCATTTTGCAATTCCTAAATCAAAATAATTGATAACAAATATTTAATTAAAATTAATTTCACAATTTATATATATACCCACCTACATATATTAATTAATCATAAAAAAATCACCGATCATAAAACAAGTTACACATACTCATTATAAAATGAAGAAATCATACCCATGATCCACAATACAAACTTCACGGAATAAACAACAAAATCAACAACTATTTATCAATTTTAGATTAATTTTACATCACAGTCAACAACTATTTATCACTTTCTACAAAAAACTTACAATTTAGGCTGAGATTAAGGAGTGTGGAGGTGGTGAGACATGGCGACGGCTGATTCGGATGGGTCTGTGTTTGTATTTGTGAAGTGTGTTTCTGAGATGTGTTTGAATGCTATGGTTGGATGAGGTGTTTTAAGGAAGCCACCACGACGATTTTCTTAAAAAACCGTCGTGGAAGATATCTCGAGAAAACCGTTGTGGTATATGAGATACCACGATTGTTTTCTCGAGAAACCGTCGTGGTATATTGAGATACCATGATAGTTTTCTCGAGAAACAGTCGTGGAATCTTTGTTATTCCATGATAGTTTCTCAAGAAAACCATCATGGTATCTTCCCCTCATCCCACGACAGTCTTCGTTTTCACGGGCTGAACTTGCCGTGCATTTTTTACCTCACCACGTCGGTTTTTAGGAAACGGTCGTGTAATCAATAATTTCTTATAGTGAGAAGAATTGCAAGGACTTCCTTCCCGAGGAGGTAGGTATGATCTTCTATATTTAGAAACTTGTTTGGTGGAGGAATCCAGTGACATTTAGGTCATAGATTCTGGTGCAACTAATCATGTTTGTGTTTCTTTGTAGGGAAGTCTACTTCGTGAAGACTTCACACTTCGGATGGGCGATGGATCCTTGGTCTTAGGTGAAGCAGTGGGAGATGTCCATCTATATTTTGATAATTATAGGAGTTTAATTTTGTGAGATTGTTTTTATGTTCTTAAATTTAAAAGGAATTTAATTTTTGTAGCTTGTTTATTTAAAGATTCCTATTTGGTTTCTTTTAATAATAAAGTGGTGATTCATAAAAACAAATCTTTTATCTGTTCTAGATGGATGCAAAATAATCTATATTTTATCAAACATAAGATGGACTTACTGCTTAATGCTTAGATGAATGATAATACTCTAAAAGACTTAAAACTTTTCACTCCAATAAGACTTATCTTTGGCATTCACGCCTTGGCCATATTAACGTAAATAGGATTCAAAGATTGGTAAGGGATGGACCTTTAAGTCACTTAAAGGTGGAATCTATACCTCAATGTGAATCTTGTTTGGAGGATAAAATGACCACATGACCATTTGGGTCCAAGGGCAATAGGGCAGAAGGGATTCTAGAACTTATGCATAGTGATGTTTACGGCCCAATGAACATCCGGGCACGAGGAGAGTATGAGTACTTCGTGACTTTTATTGACGATTGCTCAAGGTATGGGTATGCATACCTGATGCACCACAAAAGCGAAACTTATGACAAGTTTAGGAAGTTTCGAGCTGAAGTGGAAAGACAATTGGTAGACATATAAATGCACTTTGATATGATCAAGATGGAGAATACCTTTTTGATGAGTTCTTGAGACACTTATTAGAGAATGAGATTTTATCCCATTTGACTGTGCCAAGTACTCCACAGTAGGATGGCATAGCTAAGAGAAGAAATAGGACTTTATTAGACATGATCAGGTCCATGATGAGTTATTCATCATTGCATTTATCCTTTTGGGGATATGCACTACAAACTGCATGTTATCTTTTGAACAACGTGCCTTCCAAATCGGTCCCTAAAACTCCTCACAAGTTGTGGACGGGCAAGAAGACATCCTTAAATCATATTCACATATGGGGATGTCTAGCTCATGTCTTGTTTAAGGATTTGAATAAGTTGGAAGCACATTCAAAAATTTGTGTGTTCATAGGATATCTAAAAGGGACTAAAGGAGGTTATTTTTATAACCCAAAGGAAAATAAAGTTGTGGTTTCAACTTATGTAATTTTCCTTGGGGAGAGTTACATGGACAACTTTAAGCCTCTAAGCAAAGTGGTGCTTGAAGAGTTAAGGAGTGATTCAATCACACGGAGGGTTCCGATAGAAACCACTCTAATCGGTGTAGAAAAACCAAACGAACCTAAACAACAACCGAAGGGGCTTAGGCGTAGTAGGAGGATTGGGTGTCAAGCCAAGAGGTATGTGTTCAATGGTGAGGCTTTCTTGGCTGAACCAGATGAACATGACATAGATCCTTATACTTACGTAGAGGCTATGGAGGATGTTAATTTAAAACTCTGGACAGAGGCCATAAACATAGAGATGTAGTCTATGGAGACTAATAGGGTCTGGGACCTTGTAGATCTTCCTAAACGGGTAAAACCCATAGGGTGTAAATGGATCTACAAGAGGAAAAGAGGAGTGCATGGAAAGGTCAAAACCTTTAAGACTAGAATTGTAGCTAAGTGTTACACATACAAGGAAGGAATCGATTATGAAGAAACCTTTTCACCTATAGCCATGCTTAAGTCCATTTGGATTCTCTTATTGATAGCTACTGCTCTCGATTATGAGATTTAGCAGATGGATGTCAAGATGACATTTCTAAATGGCTATCTTGATGAGTCCATTTATATAGAACAACTAGATGGGTTCAAGGTCAAGGTAATGTCAATATATAGACTTAAGCAAGCTTCCCATTCTTGGAACAAAAGATTTATTCAAGTGATCAAGACTTATGGGTTCTAACAAAATGTGAATGAAACATGTGTGTACAAACATATTAAGGATGAAAAGGTATTTTTTCTAGTGCTCTATGTAGATGATATTCTGCTAATTGGTAATGACGTTGGGGCATTGTCATCGGTCAAATTATGATTAACCAAGCAGTTTGATATGACGGACTTGGGTGAAGCTAATTTTATTCTTGGTATCTAGAATTTTTGGGATAGAAAAAACAAAATGATAGCTTTGTCACAAGCCAGCTACATAGATAAAATTCTCAGGAGGTTTGCAATATAGGATTCCAAGAAAGGTGGGCAACCATCTAGGTCTGGAATTGCTCTTCTTAAGAAAGACTCTCCAAAGTCTAAGGATGAAAGAGAATAAATGAAGAAGGTGCCTTATGCTTTGGCAGTGGGTTGTCTCATGTATGCTATGCTTTGTACACGACTAGATATTTGTTATGCGATCGAGATTGTTAGCTAATTTCAGGCAGATCTAGGGCCGAATCACTAGGTTTCGGCAAAGCATATTTTCATGTACTTGAGAAAGACTTAAGGGTATATGCTTGTATGTTTGGGTGAGGACTTAGCTCTTCTAGGATATACCGATTCGGATTTCCAATCCTGCCTAGATTCTAGGAGATCGACTTCGGGTTTTGTGTTTACTCTAGGTAGCGGTGCCATCAGTTGGAGAAGTGTGAAGCAAGATTGCACTTGGAATTCAATGATGGAGGTTAAGTATGTGGTAGTTAGTGATGCTTCGACAGAAGCAGTATGGCTCTACAAATTCCTTGGAGATCTTGAAGTTGTTTCTAGTATGGATAAGGTGGTATCACTGTATTATGATAACAGTGCGATGGTAGCTAATGCTAAGGAAGTAAGATGTCATAAGAAGAGTAAGCATATTGATCAGAAGTATCATGTGATAAAGGACTTTGTCGATGGCGGGCACATCAGAGTGTGAAAAATAGCGTCAAAGGATAATTTAGCTGATCCATTCATGAAGATGCTTACTGGGAGAGTCTTCAAGAGGCATGTGGAAGCCATGGGGATGCAAGATTTGTCATATTTACTCACTTAGTGTAAGTGGGAGATTGTTAGACGTGTATGCCCTAAGGAGTAAAAATGTAACATGTTTTTGGAGACATTTTTATCAATACATAATTTATTTATTATTTAAATACCAAATCTTGTCCTCTTTACATTCATATTTGTTGAATGTATGTTAAGCAAATAAAAGACTAAGACTATCATTCTAAACCTTTAAGAATTGGGCATATGATGGACAGATTATGTGGGAGACATAATTCTTAAGGTGATGGCCTAAATCATAAGATCCGTTGTCGAGGGAAAAAAGTTAGGCGCTTTATTGATGCAAAATTTTTATGTTGTCTATATCCCTAACGAAAGATGGTTTGTTTTGGCCATCTGAGGTGGACTCTATGAATGGAAACATTGGGACATTGTCATAGGTGATGATGTGTTGGATCAAGATATAAAGTGAATTGAATTGGACTAATAATTTTGTTTCAACAAATCGATTCACTTTAGAGAATAATTTTTTGTCTTGACTTATGTCTTTTGATGTACCAAAGGATGACATCCACATTTTATAGTGGTATGTATGTCGGTATGTTGGAAGCATGACCCTTAATAGCGTAGACATATTATTTATAAATATGGAATCCATAGCTCCTCTTTAGGAATAGTGATATCCTCTTATATGTGTTATCCTATAATCGAAAAATAAGAGCGCTCAACCATTTGGATACATAGTTGTAACTGAATGGTACACTGTCTTTGGATGATGAGTTTTCTGATGGTGAGGTAATGAAAAGTAAGATAAAAATAATCAGAAAGGTACGATAAAACTTGTCCTTAAGCTGATTATGGATAATCCTATAGGGATACGATATACTATGATATGCCATGGAGGCTTAGCTATTCAGGCTTTGTAATTCTATACAGTTCGAGAGTGTAGCTCTAAACTTTTAGTGGAGTAGCATTGCAGTTAATAATTATGAAATATATATTTGGGATATTTGGTTTCATAATTATCAGGAGCTTGAACTATATAGGTAGATTTGGTCCCATTTGCTAGCTCACAAAAATCCTATAACGATACAACGTGCTTTCTAATGATTGATGACTTATGTCAGATTCATAAGATTGGCTGAAATTTAGTAAAATCAGATAATTCATGTTTGTTTATCGATTGAATTAATTTTGTGATAAAATTAATTCAAGATAAACTTGTTGAATTATCGGGATTAGATAATTCATATCTGTTTATCAGTTGGATTAATTTTGAATTAATTCAAGATAAACTTGTTGAATTATCAAGAATATTTATTTTCCTGGAGATTATCTTGATATGGCTGTTTTAGTCAGATAACTTCTCTATTGGGTTATTTGAATTAAAATTAAGGCTCTATCCCAAGATTCTCAATTGGAAAATAAAGATTAGTAGGAATCTTTTATCAACGGTTTGACAGGCCGATCTTTAAGTTCGGCCTGTCAATTAAGGAAGTTCAGCAGGCTGATATGCCAGTTCGATCTGTCGTTCGGGTGATAAAAAGATCACGTATTTTCATGCAGATTTTATTAGATATTGATTTTGATTTTATTTTGAGTCAAATTTTTGAGGCCTTATTTGGTAGGGCCAACCTCTATAAAAGGGGAGTGAGTCTCTTTATTATTCAGATAAGTTAAGAAATCTACAGCAAGACTCTAAGACTCCCCGGAAGGCTATCTTTCACTAATCATGAATTATAGCTTTAGGAATTTCTCTACTTGTTGGAAGGAGAGTCCCTGGAGGGCTAGTTGTTGTTTGAGACTCTTCTTGAACTTTACTTCTCTTCACAGATTGCGGGAGCTCTTCAGCATTAGTAAGATCAGGTTAATTTATGCATATAGTGTTTCAACTTATGTTTTGGAAAATACTCTGATATAAACAATTTTAAAATTCTGCTACATACTATTTTTCCAATAGTTTCTACTTGTGGAGTCCCACTCTAATGACTTTGATAGGTCATCTCTCATTAGAGATATAGACAACATAACAATCTTAGAACAAATAAAGCATCCAACTTTATTCTCTCGATTGTGGACCTTATCATTTAGACTATCACCTTTAAGATTCATGTCTTTCACATAACTTGTTCATCATATGCACTATCTTAAAGGTTTAGACTGAAATTCTCAGACTTTTATTTGCTTATCATATATTTGATAGAAATGAACAAAAAGAGGACAACATTTGATATATGAATAATAAATAATCTCTTTATTAATTAAATGCCTTCAAAAGCTTGTTACATAATTTAATCCTTAGAGCACCTGGTCAACACCTACACCTTATGGATTTTTCCCTTTTGGGAAGGTCCACATGCTCCCATACTTTATTAGTCCCACATTTATGCCCTACGAATCATTTGCCAATTCCTCAACTACCACACTACTTCAAGGCTTATAGTCGGTCATGTAACTTTCCTCAAGGAAAGTCGTATTTGTTGAAACCATAACTTTTTTTTTTCTTTTGGGTTATAAAAATAGCCCCCTTTAGTCCCCTTTTGGATATTCCACAAACACACTTCCGAATATGCTTCCAACTTGTTTGCTTCTTTGTCTTGGACGTGAGTAGGGCATCCCCATATGCGGAGATGGTTTAAGGATATCTATTTACCAGTCCACAACTCATGAGGAGTTTTTGTAACCAATTTTGAAGGCACATTGTTCAAAATTTTACATGTGGTTTGTAGTGCTTATCCCAAAAAGGATAAAGGTAACATCGAATAACTCATCATAGACCTAACCATGTCTAATAAAGTCCTATTTCTTCTTTAGCAATGCCATTTGCTGCAGAGTGCCTAGTGCTGTCAAATGGGATAAAATCCTATTCTCTAATAAGTGTCCTAAGAATTCATTAGAGAAGTATTCTCTACCTCGATCAGATTAAAGTGCCTTTATTAGGTTTGCCTAATTGTTTCTCCTCTTCGGCTCTAAACTTCCTGAACTTATCAACAGTTTTGCACTTATGATGTATTAGGTAGACATACAAATATTTTGAGTAATCACTAATAAAAGTGACAAAATGCTTGTACTCTCCTCAGGCCTTGATGTTTATGGGATTGCAAACATCACTATGCATAAGTTCTAGAACCCCTTCCACTCGATTACCCTTAGACCCATATGGTCTTTTGGTCATTTTGCCCTCTAAACAAGATTCATATTGTGGTATAGATTCTACCTTTGAATGACTTAAAGGTCCATTCTTAACAACCTTTGAATCTTATTCAGGCTAATATGGCCTAATTGCAAATGCCAAAGATAAGTCTCATTATAGTGAGAAGTTTTATGTCTTTTAGCGTTGTCATTAATCTTAGTATTAAGCAATGAGTCCATTTTAAGTTTGATAAAAGATCAACTGTTTTCTATCCATCTACTACAAATAAACAATTTGTTTTTACGAATCATAACTTTATTATTAAAAGAAATTGAATAAAAGTCTTTGAATAAACAATCTATAAAAATTAAATTCCTTTTAAGTTTAGGAACATAAAAGTAATCCTTCAAAACTAAAGTCCTATAATTATTGAAGTAAAGATAGACGTCTTTCACTGCTTCAGCCAACACTAAGGATCTGTCACCTATTCGAAGCCTGAAGTGTTCATGTAGCAGACTTTTCGTTTGCTTAAATCCTTATAGAGAAACATAAACATGATTAGTCTTTTTAGAATCTATGACCCAAGTGCCATTCAATTCCTTAAGTAAACAAGCCTCAATAACCAGAAGTTTTTACTTAACTCCTCTAGATTAGTAGTCTTTGTAATTCTTTTCAATGTGCCTAACTTTTCCACAGAAAAGCACTTTAGCTTCTTCAGGCTCCTCTTCATTTCTTCTTATCATTGCCTTTTGTCAGAATAGAAGACTTCCTGTTCTTAGCCTTCTACTTCTTTCTATCCTAGAATTAGGATTGGAACTAGATGCAACCGCCAAGTTTGCCTCGCCACCAACCGGAGCTTCCCTGATCAAATTCTCAAACTCTTGTAACTGCTTCATTAGCTTTGTTAAGGTCACATGTTGTCTATTGCTCAAGTTATATGAAGCTTTGAATGGGATGAATTCCTTAGGAAGAGTCTCAAAGACCGTAGTCATCTGTGACTCAACATCAATGTCGACTCTATGAGTTTGTGCCTTAGCAAGGTAACCCATGACTAACATCATATGCTCCTTCATAAGCGTCCCTGGTCTCTGTTTGTAGTTATGGAGCTTCCGAAGTGTCCATTACGATTTTGTCAAGGCTTAGGTTCTAAACATGTGGTCAAGATTATTCAAGATCTACGAGCAGTCTCATAATCTTCATGTTGAGTTTGTAGCATATTGTTCATGCTCACCATGGTTCCATCTTAGAGAAAATAAAATAAAGATTAGAAAAGATCAATCAAAACATACATCGATTCTTCATCTTGTATTTTCTTGTTGTATCCTTCTTTATATGGCGTCTGTCTTCAATTTTTTAATCTCATATAGATCAAAAATTGAATTTTTTGGTTATCATAAAATTTCATGTTTCTCAAAATTGTCTCAAAAAACAAAAATAAAAACTACACTAAAAAGTGCACTATTTTAAAAAAATGGTTCTACCCACTATCAGTCTTCCGATCTTTGATCATTGGCATGTCGGTCTGCAACCATCAGACTATTGGAACAGGGTAATTAGCCTTTCGATCGATGCTGAACCAGCGTTTTTCTAAACCTTTGTAAAAATGATTTTTAAGTATTTTTTAATTTATTTTTCAACAATTCAAAACATAAAAATTTATAAATAGAAAAAACATAGAACTACAATCATCTCCATCTTCTAGATCCATTTTCACTTGGAATAATTATTTTGATAATAATTTTACAAACCATAATTAAAATAATGCATCCTAGATGGTGATGATAGACTACCATCTAATTACTTGAAAACCTAGATACACATTCTAACCTCTAAAAAACCATAACTAGCAAAATTAATTAATTAATATAATAATCAAAATAGAATTAAATTAACCATAATTAATTAATAAACATCTACCATTTAATCTCATGATAACATTTAATTATATAGAAACCCTAGTGTATCAACTCTCTAAAAAATATAATTCATGTAAGGAGAGATTGAGATCACAAAATTTATGTACATAGTATGATCATAAACCTGTAAAATTAACGTAAAACCATGGCCCTAATACTAATTGTTAGAAAACGATATATAGTGGAATTTTAAAAATTTTAATCAAAGTCTTTTTCAAATAACAAGTTTGACATGCTAACCACATAAATTAATAAAAGATCTTACATACCTCTTTAGTAGACTGATTTATAAACTTCGAATAAATAAGAACATTTCGAAAAAACCTTAACTAATTGATCTTCTTTGCTATTATTTTTCCACGATTGGAATGCGAGTGGTTACATCTTGTATAGATTTTTCTCCAATGACTCCTTCCAATCACTTGAGAAAACCATAGAGCTAAGGTTTCAAATGTTGAACAATATCTCTCTAGGAATTTTAGAGTTTCTCTCACTAGAATACTACCTCTATACTTCTCAAATGATCTGAGAAACAATGAAAAATTGTTTCCTTTATATAGTGGTCGAATTTGGGGTTAATCCCTATCCTATTAGGTTTCAAAATTCAAGTCTGAATCAAACTTTGATAAAAAACACGTCAAGAATGCTTAATAGGATTATCACACGGTTGGCCTATTGAACTGTGTGATGAGCCTGCCTAACTAGTGGTATCATCCTACCAAACTCGACAATCGGCCTACCAACTGAGCGATAATCTAGAAGTCATAGAATATCTTATTTCACATAGGAATCTTAGATAGAGCCTTAGTTTTAATTTAAATAACCAAATAAAGAAGTTATCTGATTAAAACAGTCATAAATAGATAATCCTATATCAAATAAAATAAAATCGAAATAATTTAACATATTTATTTTGAATTAATTCACAAATTAATTCAACCAATAAACCAACATAAATTATTAAATCCAATCTATCAAATTTCAGCCAATCTAATAATTAACATAACTTTCTAATATGTTGGGAAAACATGTTGTATCATTATAGGAATTATTATGATCTAGCAAAAGGAACCTGAGGGACATATATAAATCAAGCTATTACAATTATAAAATAACATATCCCAAACACATAATTTTATAATTATTAACTCTAACGCTATGCCACTAATAGCTTAGAGCTGTACTTTCAAACTATATAAAATTATAATGCTACAATAAGCTAATCATCAATGACATATTATAACATCTCCATAGGATATTTATAATCAGCTTAACGATAAATTCTGTTTTACCTTTCCGATTATTTTTATCTTATATTCCATCATCTCACCATTGTAATGCTTACACTTATATATCCAAATGATAGAGCGTTCTAATCTTCCAATTGCCTGATAATGCCCATAAGAAAAGATCATTAATTATACAAAAGAGCTATGGACTCCATATCTATAAATAATGTGTCTACGTCAATCAAGAGTCATGTCTCTTATGTATCGTTATGCATACATTCATCTAATTTTGATGTCACCCTTTGGACATCAAAAGATACAAGTCAAGAATACGAGCTCATTTATTCATTGTAGGATTAAGATGCAACACATATGACTATCTAAAGTAAATTGATTTAAACAAATAGAATTATTAATTAAATCAATTCAACTTTTTGTCCCGATCGATTATATCGTCACCTATGACAATATATCGATGTTTCTACTAGCAAAGTACTACTCCGATGACTAAGACAAGTCATCTCTCATTAGGGATGTAGACAACATAACAATCTTAGCATAAATAAAGTGCCCAACTTTATTCTCTCAATTGCAAACCTTATCATTTGGACTATTACTTTTAAGATTCATGTCTTTCACATAATCAATCACTATATGGATGATCTTAAATGCTTGGACTGATAGTCTCAGACTTTTATTTACTTATCATATATCTAACAGAACTGACATAAATAGGACAACATTTGATATATGAATAATGAATAATCTCTTTATTGATTAAATGTCTCTAAAAACTTATCACATCATTTAATCCTTAGGGCACCTAGTTTAATACTTACACCCTATAGGTTTTGCCCCTTTAGGAAGGTCCATAAGCTCCCATACTTAAGTTGTCTTCATCGACTTTATCTTAGTGTTCACAGCTTCAATCCAAAGCTTTGAATCAATATCCTCCATAGCTTTTGTGTAAGTGTAAAGATCCTTGTCATGTTCAAATAGTTAAGCCAAGTAGGTTTCACAATTGAACATATACCTTTCGGGTTAATGCCTGATCCTCCTACTACGCCAAAGCTCCCTAGTTTATTGTTCAGTCATTTTTTCTACATTGATTGGATTGGTTTTAATCAGAACCCCCGAAGTGATCGAATCACTCACCAACTCCTCGAGTATTACTCTACTACGAGGCTTAAAGTTGTTCATGTAAATTTCCTCAAGGTAAGTCCCATTCGTTGAAACCACGACCTTGTTTTCTTTTGGGTTATAAAAATAATCCCTTTTTTTTTCATTTTGGATATCCCATAAACATGTACACTTCTAAACGTGCTTCCAACTTGTTCTCTTCTTTTTACAAGACATTAGCAGGGCATTTCCATATGTGAATATGGTTTAAAGATATCTTCCTACCCGTCCATTGTTGGAAAAATAATACGCAGCGAAACTTTAAAATTTTTAAATCAAAGTATTTTCTAAAACACAAGTTTGACATGCTATATGTATAAATTAACCTGATCTTACTGACCTTGTGTTCGCTGAAAAGCTCCCGAAATCTGTGTAGAGAAGTAATGTTCCAGAAGAGCCTCAACCAACTAGTCTTCTTTGCTATTCTCTATCAACGATCGGAGCGAGTGTGGGCTCACATGTACAGCTCTTCCTCAAGGTGACTCTCCTTCCAACCAATTGAGAGAACCCAATGCTAGTGATCGTGATTTGTGAACAAGAGCTCTCAGGGAGTTTCAGATTCTCACCAGTAGAGTATCACTCTTAATCTCTCTATTGATCTAAATAACTCATTAGACTCACTCTCTATTTATAGAGGTTGGGTCTGGGTCATTTCTTATCAGATAAGGTCTCAAAAATTCAAAACAGAATCAAATTCGGGTCAATATCGGATAAGATACGCGTAAAAACGCGTGATTTTTAATTCGCGCATAGGCAGGCCGAACTTTTTCATAGGCAGGCTGAACTTGCCCCATCGAAAGGCCAAACTTTAAGATCGACATGCCAAACTGCCGAAATAAAAAACACGTGAATCTTTTATTTTCCACCCGAGATTCTATAGGATAAAGCCTCAATTTTAATTCAAATAACCCAATAGAAAAGTTATCTAATTAAAACAACTTTATCGAGATAATCTCCAGGATAATAAATAGATTCCCAATAATTCTACAAGTTTATCTTGATTTAGTTTATCTAAAATTAAATTAACTGATAAACAGACAAGAATTATCCGATCCTAATAATTCAACAAGTTTATCTTGATTTAATTTGGTCACAAAATTAATTCAACCAATAAACAGACATGAATTATTTAATTCTTCCAAATTTCAACCAATCTAATAAATCTGACATAAGTCACCAATTATTGTAAAAGCATGCTGTATCGTTACAGGATTTTATGAGCTAGCAAAAGGGACCAAATGGACCTATATAGTTCAAGCTCCCGATAATTATGAAACTCAATATCCCAGATATACATTTCACAATCATCAACTCCAACGCTACTCCACTAAAAGCTTGGAGCTGCACTCTCGAACTCTATAGAATTACGAAGCCCGTATAACCAAGTCTCCATGACATATCATAGTGTATCGTTTCCCTATAAGATCATCTATAATCGGCTTAAGGACAAGTTCTATCTTACCTTCCCGATTATTTTTATCTTACCTTCCATTATCTCACCATCGAAAAACTTACTATCTAAAGACAGTATACCATTCGGTTACACCTATGTATCCAAATGGTTGAGCGCTCCAGTTTTTCAATTAAAGGATAACGCATATAAGAAGATATCACTACTACTAAAGAGGAGCTATGGATTCTATATCTATGAATAATAGGTCTATGTCAACAAGAGTCATGCCTCCAACGTATCGGCATGCATACCACTATTAAGATGTGGGTGTCACCCTTTGGCACATCAAAAGGCACAAGTCAAGATAACGGGCCCACTATTCATCTCAGGATTAAGATACAATGCAAATGATTGTCTAAAGTGAATCGATTTGCCAAGATAGAATTATTAATCCAAATCCAACACATTGCCACCTATGACAACGTGCCAATGTTCTATTCATGGAGTCCACCTCCGATGGTCAAGACAAACCATCTCCTAATAGGGACATAGACAACATAACAATCTTTACATGAATAAAGCGCCCAACTTTATTCCCTCGATTGCAGATCTTATGATTTAGACCGTCACCTTAAGAATCGTGTCTTCCGCATAATCTGTCCATCATATGCCCAATTCTTAAAGGTTTAGACTGACAGTCTCAGACTATTGTTTGCTTATCATACATTCAACAAATATG